>VUYV01000150.1:739002-794107 GCA_008711295.1 Anarhynchus alexandrinus
GGGGGGGGGCGGGAGAGGGGCTCGTAACCATCGCCTCATGGCTGCTGTGCTATGGAGCCCGCGAGGCTGAAAGCTGTACGGTGGGAATATGAGCGCTTACAGGGGGTGACCGTCTTTTACAGAGCTCCCCTAAACAAGTGGTTGCTCGAAAAATCCGTGTGAGGCGCCGCGGTGCCGCCGCCCCTGCAGGAGCCGCCTTCCGCCTGCGTTTTGGACGGGAGAAGGAGTTCCACAACAGCCTTCGGGCACGGTCGGCCGCGGCCACCGGCGCTGCCCCGGCTCGCCCCGCCCGGCCGAGCGTTGCTCCCGTTCACACAGGTTCCTTCAGAACTCGGGTTGATTTGTTCTTGCCTCAAAATTACGAGCCACCTGAAGAAACCAGGGCTCGCGTGGCCCGTGACGGCCCTACAGCAGCTGAAGGAAATGCCCAAAGGGTGAAATACCGGGTAAGGAATGAGAGAGGAGCTGTGCCTGTGACCTGCGCGTGTTGTTTGGCTGTTCTGTCAGTCAGTAAAACAGTGGTGAGTACTGCCGTGAGCTGGCACCGCAGGTACCACCGCCCTCTGCTCCTCGGGGGGAAGCGCAAGTCCTCGCTCCACTGCTGCTGAGCAATCACAGAATGGTTTGGGTTGGAAGAGACCTTGAAGATCACCCAGTGCCACCCCCTGCCCTGGGCAGGGACACCTCCCACCAGCCCAGGTTGCTCCAAGCCCCGTCCAACCTGGCCTTGAACACCTCCAGGGATGGGGCAGCCACAGCTTCTCGGGGCAACCTGCGCCAGTGTCCCACCGCTCTCACAGGGAAACATTTCTTCCCGATATCTAATCTCTTTCAGTTTAAAACTGTTGCACCTCGTCTTATCACAACACTCTCAGAGAAAATGCCACTTCTCTGTTGTTCTGGCACTGATCTCAAAAGAAAGAATTGTGATTCTGTGAAGCATTTAGATAATGCACCTGGAGTGTCCGCCTCCACCCGAGCGAGCGCTTGGGAAAGAGGGGAATGCAGGGCAGTGAGAAGAGCAGGCAGGAGGAGGATGGTGAAATACATGGAGCTTGAAGTTCATGTTTGTTACAACAAAGCAGTGCACTGTTACTAAGAAACATACATGGTTGAAACCCTTTTTGGGTTGGCCACATTGTCCACTGGAAGTTGGGAGAAAACTGCAGTTACTCACGCACAGCTGGCTCTGAAGGGGCGTGTGAAAGCTGCAGGGCAATCACAGGGAAAGACTGATTTCAGAAAGTCTGGGGAGGGGTGTGTAAATTAAGAAAACTAGAAAAGTCAGGTAGACATCCTCCAGCTCTTTCTGGTTTTGTGTCCAAGGGTCACAGACCTTTACTACGAAATATATAATGAAAGAATTGGAAGCTTCTTTCACAGACTGCCCATTTGACAAGGAACAAAAACTTTTGACTCCAGATTAATGGATAAATCCCCATTTTAGACAGTATTACTGACAAGCTGTTGAATTTCAAGGATCTTCCTTTAGTTTATGCAGACTGAAAAAGTTTTTTAATGTAAACTGGAGCAAAATACTTTACCACTTTCAGTCCCCTCGTGGTGCTCCCTTCTGCTTAGACGTGAGCAGAATTAGTGGGAGGAGGTAGGAAAGCTCCCTTTGCCTTTCCTTCTCCGGTCAGGAGTAGGGAGACAAGACTAAAGCCTTCAAGGCACTCTTCCAAATACTGTCATTGGTGGCTTTGGGCATTCATCCTTCCAACTCCTCTTTGCCTATCCTCACATTTGCCCTCCTTAGAGAAAAGGTCTCCTGCACTGTAGTCTCTGCTCTCTAAAATGGGGTTTCTGGGTCTCTTTGTCCTGTTTATTTTAATTTCCTCACTTCTCTTCCCCTTGGTCATTTTACCCTCCTTCCAAAAACAATTGCTGAGATTTAGTAGAGTTACTTGCATTGTATTAAATCTTAGCAGAAAATAAGACTCCATTGCTTAGGGGAAAAAAACCCAAACAATGTTGTTTGTTACCTAAAATATCCTGTTCTTCTGTCTCAGGATTTGAAAGAATGAAACTTCTGCACTACGCACAAAATAAATTCGTTTGCAAGGTGGCTATACTGGCAGCCCGTTGCAATGGCAGCCACAGGAATGATACTGGCAGCCAGACTGGGAGCAAGACCAGCTTTATTGCACACAGATAATTCTGACTCTCTCTGCAACTGAGATGATGCAGGAGTAGACCTTAATATCTGAGAGGCTAGTTTAGAGCGTTTCCCTCTAAAACAAGGCTTGACTGACCGTTACTGTCACTTATCTCCAAGCAGGACTTCTCTCTGTGGTCAAGAACATCCTCTCTCATGCTGAAGGCCTGATTTTGCACTTTTGGCATCTTCCAAATCCCCACTGTAGCAGTCTGGGTGTACAAGAGATGCAACGCTGCAACACGTGATGGGATTCTGCGATTCTGCACTGGCCAGATTCTTGGTGAAAAATCTGGTTTAAATCTGCCTCGGGAGCACACCAGGAGCATGGTAAGGGCTCTCAATCCTTAACCGTTATTCAAACACTTGAGTAGAACAATGAGCTGCTTAAATAGGGAAAATTCAAATCTGCAGAATGAGACAAAGCAAAACAAAAAAGCACTTGAACAGAAGCATCCCCTGGCCTGTTGTGTCCTCGCAGTGGGGAGGGGGGAGTAACTGTAGCCCTGCAGCCTTGCTCTGAATCCAGCCCGTGTCTTTCTGAATTACATCCAGCTGTAGACAATCCCTGAGGCTCCCCAGGAAAATTTCCCTTCCCTCACCTCTGAGACTCAGCTGTGTATCCCTGCCCGGCTCCGAAGCAGTTTGTACTCCTGCTCCTCGTAGGACCTTCTGTCTCTCCTCAGGCTATCTACTAGTTAGCCAAAAGTAACTAAATTGCATAAGAGGCTCTTTGTATTCTTATTATAAAGATTTAAAACAAGTCAAATTTTCTCACACAGACATTCATTCGCCTGGCAGAAAAGACTTTGGAAATATTAACAGAAAAGTTACCGTAACAACTGGTCACTTTACACCTAGACAAGACACCAGCATTCATAAATTGGTGCCGGTACTTTCCTATTGCTATTCGTCCCTCTATGTTTTAAGTGTTTATACTGTGTCCAGACAAGATCTTAGAGTTCAGCACCATCAGTGAGTGCATTTACAGCTTCTGTTATCCTAGCTGAAAAGAAATAATGTTAGGTTAATAAAGCTTTCTTTTATTACCTGAAAATTACATAACTGTTGTGAATACAGGTCAAGATGTTTTCCCCTGGTTTTACAGCACAGAAGATGCAATATGAACTGGGGGAAAAGGAAGGATGCTGCAGCTGTGATGATAGCACGTGCTAGGGGAGCATCACCCCTCCTTCTGCCCTCCAGCCCAGGTTGGGTGTCAGAAGAAGAGCTAAATACTCTCTGACTGCTGCACCGTACTCGAGTTCCTCTCCTGCTCTGGGAAATGCAGCTGGTGAGAGACCCCATCACGCGGGGCTGCCATGAGGGACCGCAGAGCCACACTGAGAACCTGGTACCACGGTAAGAAGTCTTGACCTGCCAATGTCATGACATGAAGTGGGGAACAGGGGCTAATGCTGAGTGATTAAGGTCACCTCAGGCTCTGCTTCATAAATCTTTACCTGGATATATGATTACAAGTTTCAGCTGATTTCCTAAATATCAAAAAAGCTTCCATATTATACATGCCTTCAGAGAAATAACAGGAAATGCTGCTTTATCAGCGCACACATTTTTCTAAGTTCAGCTTGATCTGTTTTTCTGCGGATTATTCCCTCAACTTTTTGGAAGCTGGAGCATTGTTGGCTGAGATGCTCTGTGACCTTCTTCACTTGGATGGGAGAGCAGTGGCTAGGCAAAGAACAACAGGTAGGTAGGTATATGAGCAAAAGTATTTTATGCATTGTAGAATCAGCTGTTAGTCCAAAGTATTTGTACAGTTTCCTATGTGCAAATGTGTTAATACTGGTTTTTTTCATTGAATTACTACACGTGGATCCCTAGCATTTCGTCACTGAAAGAGATACATGCGCTGCCTTTGTTTGATACAATGGCCACAAGACTTTACCTTGGAATTAAGATTACAAGGTCCCTTCAAAGTAACGGATTGAAGAAAAGCATCTGCCTTTGGCATTTTCATCATGAAACAATTTTGAGTAGATTTTCCCTCAAGCACTAAATGTATACTGCTGTATTGATCTTTTGGATCTTGAAATGAAAGTGTGATTTTCCCAAAGCCTGCTTGAACTAAATTATTATAAAAGACAAGAAAGGTAAAGCATTACATTGCCTCATTACTCTCCCCATTGACTTTCACTTCAGAGGAAGAAAATCTAGTATAGTCAGAATGTGCCCATGAAGGATCGGACAGCCTAAGGTAGCTTCTCCCTCTATTGACTGATCTTTAGAAAATTTTATACTTGTATTTTTTGGCGTGTTTTTTTTACAATTCCTTAGTACAGACTTTCATTGTTTCATTTAAATCAATCTGCCCATCTGTATTTATAAGTTCCTGCCACAGGAACTATTATCTCATAAAACACAGATTACAACAGCTCTATCAAAACTGCTCAGAAGACTTCTTTTTAGTGGGGGTTTTGGTTTGTTGGGGTTTTTTTTTAAGAATTAGTGGCCAATGTGATGATCTCTGTAACGTTTCTCTAATATCTCTGGCAGCTTGAAAGAATCAATTTCTGTATATTGCAACATATTGTTTTGCTTCAATAAAAGGAGACTTCTCAATGATTTTCAGTCCGTTTGCTCATATATTGGCTTCTTTTGCTAACCCGTAGCTGCGGAGGCAGAGCTGATGCCTGTCTGTGCGTCCTTTGCGTAGTGCCCAGCACCATGGCTCCTCACCCGGCTCTTTTGGTTTTCTGAGGGTTGTGTGCCCGTGTACTACGTCACAAATGTGCTGTGTGGTGCGAGTGTAGTTCAGCCGTGGTTAATTGCCAGGTGTAAGAGATAAGCCACGGTCCTGAGGAGCGGCACAGTGTCTGCGTTCTGAAGGGCAAAACCAAAGGTGCTTTGCACCACCTTCTAGAGTAGAAGCGTGGGAGGAGGCTGATGAAGTTCCTGTACTGTGTGGCAGAAAATTTTGTCTAGCCTGCACGTATGAACATACAACCAATGGTACAACAGGAAAGCATCACTTCTCATGCAAGTTCCCCGTGGTACCACAAATTTACCTGAACCCTTGCAATATATTGTACAGTTCTAATACAGAACATGTTTACAAATCTTAATTTTTCTTTCATTACTGTCTGCATAATATACCCTCCACCCAGTGCACAACAAATCCCCAAACAAGCTTATAATATGCTTATGTAAATATTTTCTCAAAAGATGAATGCCTTCAGGTTTTTGCAGATTATGATTCATATCTTCACGCTGATTTAAAGTCAGATTTCCCACTTTTTTGGGAAGAAAATGCTCTTTAATTATTTACTGTTTATATGGAAAGTATTTTCCACTCTGAGATCTTGCATTAAAATTTTAAGCCACTGCTTTATCAAGATCTGCATTTTGTTGATGATGAAGAAATTACTTTCTCTTACAGAGACTAATATTAGAGTTATTTGAAATGAGTTCTCTCAGGCTCTGCATGGGCAACATTTCCTTCTTCTGCTCGAAACAGTCCTATTCTCCTTGCCAGGAGAGAAAGACCTACTTCTTCTGATGCTGCCCTCTAATGATAGTCTTCAGCCTTTCCCCTGTTACACTGTTCCGTTGTGTGGCAACGGTCTACGAGTGACAGCGAGGTTGCCATGGAGCCATGTCTGCCACCGCCGTGAACTCGGCGGTGCGGCCGTTCCTGGCCAAAAGTCATCAGCGTTCCTGCCCAAAGTGACTCCCAGGGTTGGCCCTCAGCGCCAACTGCAGAAGATGAGATACACCACTTCCTACTCGTACAAACCCCTCGCCTCATCTCCTTCGCATCCGACTGGAAATTTAACCCCGCCGGCTCCTGGCTTCAACTTCAAACCAAAGCGATAAGCAACTGGCCTCACATTATCTAATCTCACTTATGTCCTCTGACTGCAGCAATGGTTCGGTTTGGTCAGACCACTTACGCTCCCCGGTGTCCAAAGCCCGCTCCCATGAGCACGCACTAACCTGGGAGCTTAGGAGGGAACGGAGGGGATTGTGCAAGAACCTGCTAGAGGAAAGAGAGGATAAAATACAAGAGCTTGCGAATCAGGGAATTCGGTTATCTTCTGAACTGTAAAAAATGGCTATTTTACACAACCGCGCTCTCCCAAAAGGCAAAATACAGCCTTTCTGCCAGGCGGTGGAAACTGTGCCAAAAGTGCAAACTGCACTAACGACCTTATACGCCTCTTTGCCTCTTAATGAATCGACTGAAATTAATTTTAAAAATGGGTCATATTTACAGGCATTTTTCAAAGACTACCAGTTAGTTAAGAGTGAGACTCAGCTTACTGCAGACACTCGGCCCTTGTTTGCAGAGCGCCTGCCCGTCCGCTCCGTGCCCAGCCGCCCCATGCTGGCAGCCTCCCTGCAGAAGTTACGCCGGGCACAGGTTATCTACAAAGTGACTTGGATGTAAGCATTAAAATTATGCTCAATCAGATCCAACGTGGGCAACAAAAATAATATCCACAATCACCATCCTCTGCTGCCTGCCTTCTAAATTCAAACATCGTCTGGTTTCAACTTCACGGTCACGAGCATAGACGTGACTTCTAAGAAATGGTTATTTGCCATCTCAAAAACTCTATTTTGCTGAACTACCCTACTAGTTCTGCACAAGTTTCAACTATTCTGAGAGCAGCTTCGCTTGGTTTCCATCAGCATTAGCAGGGTTAATGTAATTAGTGCTAAGGAGATTCAGAAAGGAAGCTCAAAGAACGTGTGCGGTTTAATTGTGTGTGTGGTATTTCCAAGCATCCTGTGTTTCAGGTGGCATCTGTCTGCATCCTTAAAAGTAAAAAGGCTCATACAATTTCACTAATGTGGTGCTACAGCTGTGCCATTTTTTTCCCCCTTAAGCCCTGACAGGCATCTTTGTTTGTTTGTACGCGGGGGCTGTGTTTGAACTGTTGCCTGGTGTCCTTGCTTTGTATGCTGGCGGGAGAGGTGATAGTTTTGTTTTGTTTTGTTTTCATTTCCAGAAGATGTGGTAACTTTTTTTGCTGCTATTACTGTTGACAGCAACAACTCTTTGAGTCCAGGCTGGCCTCGTATGACGGCCAGAGGTAAAGAATTCCGCTTGAGAAAAGAAGGTGGGTTCTCAGCGAGTTCCTGCAGCGGGGGGATGCCGAGCAGTGGGGAGATGCCGAGCAGCGGGGGGTGCCGAGCAGCGGGGGGGTGCCGAGCAGCGGCGGCGCCCCGGGATGCTGTCGGGGTGCAGCAGGCAGCCTGCCCTCCTCCAGCTCCCCTCCCCATGGATGTACGCGGGGGGTTGTACTGAATATCCGGAGGTGTAAAGCAGGTGTAAACCGGAACAGTTCCAGCATTAAACATGACACAGCAGTGCTAATTTAGAACCTGACTTTGTTGATTTACTTCCTACTCATTGCTCGTTTCACCTGTGCAGCACTCCTTTCGTGATACCCCTCTCCCCCTTTCGCATCGTGCGGAGTAGGGGCGGAAAAGCCATAACATCTGCTGCCTTCCCAAGACTGAAAAGAGGAAATTTTCGCTTGCTTCCAAAGATACAAACAGCAGAGAAGGAGGAACCTCTCCAGGCTCGGGCTTCTTTCTGAGATCACATCTCAGGGCGTTTCGGTGCCGTCCACCAGCGCGTCAGCGGCTCGGCGCTGCGCAGCTCCCTCGCGGCGGGAGGCTTCCCCAGTTTCGCTCTTCTGCTCTACGCAGGGGAAAGCAAACCTCTGAGTCACACCGCAAAGCGGGCCCGATGACAGGCTGACTAATGGTGCTTTGACAACACCCAATAGATTTTACAGAGATTAAGGTCTTGTCAGAAATTTGTCAGCAGTAGTTTAGGAAATACTTACTGAAGATTTGCAGAGTTAACAACTCTGTGGGTGTTTGCTGTTTGGCTATCTACATAAACAAACAGCTGGCGCAGCTGGAGTAAAATCGGCGAAGTTGTTACTAATTTAGACTCTCCGGGCATGCCTCTGCTCCAGGCACAGAAATGACTGCGCTGGAGCGTACTGGTACCCCAGCTAATTTTAAACCACCTAGCCTGGTACCAGCGGATGTCGGCTCCGGCAGCACAGAGCTCATCATGGATTCATTTACCCGGCTCTCCGGCTCCAACACCAGCGCCAACAGGATTAGTGAAACCCTTTTAAAATCAGAAGAAGGAGATACAAAGGACTTGATTCAGCAAGAGCCTGATTCAAAGAGAGACCTCGCCGTTGCTCACTCCGGGAGCTGTGACAGGCTGCACAGAGGAGGGCGAGAAGCTTACATTTGCTGGGGTGGACAACGGGGAGGCAGGGAGCCAGTAAGCGCCGGGGCTGCTGCCGGGAAGGGTCTGGCCTTCACTGTGAACCCTTTGTGTCACTGCAAGGGGAAAATGTCGCATGAAAAAGGAGGAGACTCCTATTAATAAAGAGTCACTGGGGTAATGAGCAGCAGAAGAGAAGAGGGGATTGTCTCTGGGCTTGTTCATCTGCAAAGAGCTTTATGTGCTGCCAGAGCTCCGGCTGACTGCTTCTGGAAGACTTTTCTAACTTCAGTGTCAAAGCTCAGGGCCCTTTCCCACATCCCCAGCGCTAGCCGGCAGAACTGCCCCTTTGTTTGTCGTAATTTCTTATCAACAGTGACTTGTTTTATGCACGTGGCTCCTGCTCGTTAGGGGCTGCTCCGACAAGCAGGACGGGCAATTGCCCAAGGCGGGCACAGGCTCACTGCGTGGTAACTGCTGGCTAAGAGGAAGGACATAGTCCCACTGGCCTGATCACCTCTTGACCTCTCCCTCATCTTAGATTGATTCTTCTCGCTAGCTTGAGAGTCAGGAGTATTAAAAAGTACAATCAACAAAAATGTAAAATACAAAATGAAAACATCCAGTAAACTTCCAGCCTCCACCGCGAGCCGCACTGCTTGCTGCGATCGCAATCTGTCAGCGCAGGGCTGGCTGAGAAACAGTTTCTCGCAAAAGACTGCCACCTCCTTCGGAGTATTTAGGGCTAAGGCATGGATCGGGGCTAGGTCCTCGGAAAACTCAAGTGCAGACTACAGAGCCGTACATTAAGAAGCCTCCTAAAGCTACGCCAGCCGAGCCCAAAGGGGACGACAGTTGAAAACGTGTCCAGCTATTAACTGGGGAGCAGCAGAGTCCCTGCCGTGCACTGAAGAAAGAGCGAGGAATGCCATCGCCGCGGCACAGCGCGAGCCTGGCGGGCTCTAATGAGACAGGCTGACTGACGGGGGAAGGATATGGGAGATGTTCCGCAGGAGCGGGCCTCGACCTTGGAGCCGAGCCCAAATTCTGTAGCGGAGAGCAATAATGAGAAAGGCAAGATCAAAGGAGACAGCTCTAACAGAGAGGCGAGGGAGATAGGTAGAGACACACGAGCACTTACCAAGTAGTTGGCTTCTCGGTCCTTTGCGTCGGGCTCGACCCCGTGTTCTCCTGACTCTCTGTCTTCCCCCATCGTCTCCGTACGCCCCAGCCCCGAGAGCGGGGACGTGCTGGTGCGGCACACAGTGTACGGTACGCCTGCCTGAGACGTTCACAGCCATTATGCATGGGTAATTTTTATTACCCAGGGGCATTTCTCTTTTACATATCCCTAGCTACAATTTTACTGAAATCATTTTCTTTTTTATTGGCCTCTTACATTGTTAGAGTGCCCGTGATTTCCCCAAGGTTAGATGATGAATGACAACACATCATACAAAGACAAAATACAGGCATTTGCCAAGTATAAAACGGATTTTTTTTCATTTGATATGTTGCCTTTTCTTGTGCAACAATGATAAGCAACCTTGATGGGATGAACTGTACAAACAGAAGTTTAACAAGCTCTCTTCTGAACCCAGGATCACACAAAGAACGGATTCAGTAAAGACACTAGGTTTCTACTAACGTAATGGACCTTCAGAAAAAATGGATTAACCGTTTTAAAGACAATTTCAAATATAATCAGCTGGGTTCAACGCTGCAATTAGTTGTGCCCGGGCAGCCAGCTGGGTCCTTGAGAGGTTCCAGTGACTTCAGCAAAATCAGTGGGAACGTAGAGAGACATAACCTTTAATCCGCACACGATGGCACGCGGGCTCGACTCCTCCGCAGCTGTGGGGTCTCCTTCGCCCCCTCCCTTCTCCCCAGACCAGGTGGCATGGACGCCCCGTGGAGCCCCAGGAGCGGGCAGCGTGCCTCCTTCCCCCGCCTCCCCGCTCCTCCGAGCATCTGACGGCAGCCGGAGCTCCCGGCCAACCCCGTGCAGGAGGCGGCTTTTGTACAGACACTATTTTCTGTTCAAACAGGCATTCCCAGCTGCTCCCGGGGAACAGAACATGAATATCATCGCTTTTCTGGCTGAAGCTATGTGATCTTCGCCAAGCTTCACTCTGACCCATCGCTCCTTCCCTACAAAGCCGGGAAGAAGCAGCGAGCACCATGCGGGCGTCCGCAGGCAGGGACCTGGCGGGAGAGTGCCGCCGTACCTGCGGGTGAAAGGGGCTCGGGGACGCGCCACGGAAAGACAGTATTGATCCAAACGTGTGAACAGACCTGTCCTCTCAAACACACGCAGACTCTACGGGCAGCAGCGAGTTGGCCTTAAGAAAAGAAACCTAAACTCACATTAGAAAAATACAGTAAAAGAGAGACGGTCAACACTATTTCAATATGTTAAATACTTCCAAAAAATCCAATTAGCAAAATCTCCGAGTGACAATCTCTAACAATGGTTAGGCTCACTGGCCTGAAGGTGAGTATTGTGGTGGCAGAACGGTAGGACATAGGAATACCAAATGCCCCAAATGCTACAGAAATACCTCAGATCAAATACTATACCCCTACCGATCCGTACCTACGCACCTACCTCCCCACACGACACCGGAGGGAGAGCAGGTGGCCAATTTTATCCTGCTTTCTTCAGTCCTGGCCTGTTGCCCAAGCAGGCATGCCCAGGGGGATGAGCGGCCACCTCAGTTACTTCTATCCCCCTTTTTCAGGAGCTGATCCAAAACTCAGTGAAGTGCCCTGAAAGACTCCGAATGACCCAAGGCTTTGGTTGACCCTTGTACCCTAATTTCTTCTATTACCAGGATGGAAAAAAAATAGATTCCATTGTTAAAAAAAAAATGACCAGAAGAGAAAACCCCACCAGACCAGAATTTCAAAGCATCACATGTAACTAATGGGGTTTTAAAGAGAAGGACTATGCAGAAAGCATAAATAACATGCAACCCAAAAAGAGCTTAGAAACAAGTTACGCGCCTGAACTTTTGAACTCAGTCGTTCCACTGCACTATGATATATAGAAAAGACACGACCGACGGATTTGAAAGCTGCATTTCAAATTTTGCAGATGAGATTAAATTAGAGAAAACATCCAAACCATTTCTAATACAATGGAGGTGTTAGATTGATTATACTCTTGGATTAACAGATGGTAATCGCGGTTACACGAAGACTTTTAAGTCTTCAAGCAAAGAACCTGCAGAAGAAATAGCTATTATTTGGAAAGGCACTGGAGCAATCTACCTCATAAAACAGATAAAACTTACAGTGTAATATTGTTAAGGTTTTCAGCCAGTGTACATATGAAATGAAAAATAGAGAATCAGATTGCTTAAGGAATAATGGAGAGATAAAAGGACCGACAGTTTTATTGTGCGAGGCACTGGTTAGATGTCACGGAGACTTCAATCACACAAATGAAAAAATATTTTCACTATACCAGTAGCGAGCAGAGAAAGAGTAATGTAATTAAGGGCGTACGCAGCCACGCGGTGTCAGACCTCGGCTCTCACCTGGGAGCGCCGACACTGAATCAGCCATTCCTCAGGGGAGCGGAGGCTCAGGCGCGGGGTCCCCGCGCAGAGCCGGCTGGACGAGCAGGGACCGCCAGCCAGCACGGCTCGCTGCCCGCGAGGGGGACCGCGGGGGTCCGCACCCGTCTGGCCAATACTGCCGTCCCCAACGCGCGTCTGGCAGCATCGGCGCTCTGCAGGAAGACCGTATGCGGTACCAGGGGAGCACAAAACCTACCGCAAAGTATACAAATACTCTGTAACTCTTCTGCTTACTTCTCTTTGGCGAGTGGCAGACGGGAATCCCCAGTGTTTCGGCATTAGGTGGCGAGTGAAAAGGATCCACATACAGTAGCTATAAAAATCTCATGATTGATCTAATGTTTCTGTGCTTGAAGTAGGCTTTTATATCCAAAGTTCTGCCAGTCACGTGTAAATTGCTGACAAAACTATGAAAAACAAAACTAAGGGTTTAAAAATGCAGAGTTTTTCTTGAGCGACCATAATATGGATAAAGAGGTGGGCTGGGTGACAGGAACGCACGGGGCTCCCCACACCAGGTGCGAGATCTCTCTTCTTGCCTACACGTACATAACCGTGGTTCACTCTCTCACCCGTGTGCCTTTGATTAAAACTATTTATTTGGGATTTTCTAAAGTCTTCACAAAAGCAGCGTATGTGCTGTGGAGAAGTGAGGCGATCAAAGCATTTCCCGCAGCAACTACCTTCTATAGTCCTGGAACAATCGATATCGGTCATAGTACGATCCGGCGTTGCGGTGACCGACCTGCGCTGTGAGAGCTTGGAGAAAGGCAATGTTGGATTGGTTCTCAGAGCCAACAAGGAACAGGTGCCACTCACCAGATCTTTTTTAATCCACAAAATAGCGTCCTTTTGTTCACGTACAGCAGTGATTAAGAAGTATTAAATCTTCATCTGATTGTCACAAAAATGCTAGGTGATTTCCAAACCCCTCCCCATCACTGGCATTTGCAAAAAAAGGAAAGGTTCCTGCTATTCACCAGCTTTCACTTAAACTGGGAATCCTCCTGACAAACTGGTGGCACAGCGGTGCGGGAGCACACCCCAAAGGTTTGTGTAGAAGTTAAGAGCAGCTTCTCTCCCACATCCAAGCTTCAGGAGTTTGGATTCGAGCATGGCATTTATTTGTCCACACGTGGACAAACGTGGAACCTCCAGAAAGAAAGCTAACTGGAAAACACCAGCTTAAATAAGATCCTAAACTTATGTGCCTCAGATGAACCTCTTGAATGTGGGAAATGCCAGTTCAAACCCTTTTTGGGGTGAAGAAATCCCTTCCCTCCTGGCCCACACCACTTCATAAGAAGAAAATTCAAGTTTTCCTGGGGACTTCCTGTGGTAGCAGAGGAGACCCGGGCAGACCTCGCCTCCTGCTCTGTGCCTTGTCTATCCCTGCAGTAAGGAACCAGGACCTGCGTTGAGACAATCTGCCTGAAAATCCTGACTAAATGCCCATCTCTCCTGAAATCACCCCGATCTGCTAAAAATATTTTAGCAGTATCTCAGTTGGGAGAGATTTCTTGTGTAGTTTTCTAAGCCCTGAGATGACACACCTGTGTTAAGGACTCAGGCTGGAGACATTAATCAGGAAAACCTCCTGCCAATGTAACCGTGTTGAGACCACCAGATCATACTCTAACACCATGGATGTCTTCACACTAGCTAATGGAGGGGTGTGCACACGTGTATGCACGGCTTTGATTTATCATAGAATCACAGAAGGGTTTGGGTTGGAAGGGACCTTGAAGACCATCCAGTTCCACCCCCCTGCCCTGGGCAGGGACACCTCCCACCAGACCAGGTTGCTCCAAGCCCCGTCCAACCTGGCCTTGAACACCTCCAGGGATGGGGCAGCCACAGCTTCTCGGGGCAACCTGCGCCAGGGGCTCACTGCCCTCACAGCCAAGAATTTCTTCCTAATATCTAATCCAAATCTCCCCTCTATTTATCCATTTCTGAGGTCCCATAGTTGTATCTCTGTGGGGCACTCACCAGAAGAGAGCTCTGATCATCCCTGCGAGGCTCGGAGAGTTGTCGGCCACTGGGTACCCACAGCCGCCACCGCAGCAGCCCCAGGGGAACGCCTAACCCGCCTGGTGCTGAGACCCCTGTCGTGACAACTGTCATGACATACTGCTCCAAACTACGAGAAGAGCAATCGAAAGACCTCCTGCTTCAAATAAACCATCTCGATTCACTCCAGGGCCTGAAAACACTTTGGAGATGGAGTTGACAAAAATAGAGCTTGCTTTTACAAAATCTGCACATTTTTAGTCCTAGCAGATTTGCCACCAAGTCTTATAATAAAAAACAAAAAACCCCGAAATCTTCGATGATTGAAACTGATGCTAATTTTCAGTGTTGTTTTCCTACTGAGTTTCTGTTTAACTGTAGGCTTAATAAAATTTTCACCCATAAAACAAACTCATAGTCTGGAAAGTAGGGAACCTCCTCATCTTGCTTTATTGCTTAAACCAGACCTTCTGGAGACAGTTCTTACTTTGCAAGAAAAACCCTGTTAACGGTGACAAATAAGACTGAGATCAGTGTTTTATTAAGGACAGACTCCTGTTACAACCTGCGCTGATTCTTTTAAATCACAGCCTTTGTGTCTAAATTACAATTTTCATTTGAATAGTATTTTTGGATAGAAGAAGGGATTTGTTCTCAGTGTCTGGAATCCCTGTCGGGGTACCAAAAATACAGCAGGAGCTGTTGAGAATTCATGCATTCTTATATTAAAGCTGTTATTCTGACCAGAGCTCCCATATGCAGCACAGTACATACACTCGTAGCTATCTTTATTCCCATTTAGATATGTTCTGTAGCAAAAGCGGCTTTATCCTTCCAGCCACTGAGGCAGCATTAAAGAACTTTTAAAACAGGAGCAGACATAAAGGATTTAATTATTCTTACCTCGGCCGCAGGTTTGCACATTTGTCCCCTGAGAAAACAAAAATTCTGCACATACGGTTGTTTGCAAACTAATGCTTTAGGTACCTTTCTGAGCAGAAGTTAATTTGCTTGCACATTTACAGTAAATTTATAGCCAAACCTGAGTTTGGATGCCTCTGAACAAAGCAGCACGTTTGAGACATCTGTACGTGAAACGATAGCAAATACTGGGCGACGTGCACGTACGCCGTATGGGAGGGCGAGGTGTTAGGGCAGTCTGCGCAGGAGGAAGCCATCTAAGATAACGTTACACTGAAAAGCTGCGCAGATAAAACCAATAGATATTCACATTTTGACTTGGGCCCACGAGAGGGAATGGCTTCAAACTGGAAGAGGGGAGATTTGGATTAGATATTAGGAAGAAGTTTTTCCCTGTGCGGGTGGTGAGCCCCTGGCGCAGGTTGCCCCGAGAAGCTGTGGCTGCCCCATCCCTGGAGGTGTTCAAGGCCAGGTTGGACGGGGCTCTGAGCAACCTGGGCTGGTGGGAGGTGTCCCTGCCCAGGACAGGGGGTGGGACTGGATGGTCTTCAAGGTCCCTTCCCACCCAAACCATTCTATGACTCTATGACATTTATAAAATGCATCTAGATCACATCTAAAATACTAAGCGTAGCTAACTGCTCATACAATGGCCAATATCAAGCCTCTGGTCTCCTGCCACGACTGCGCGACTTGCCCGGATGGGACGGCAGAAGGAGTCCTGCCCACAGATCAGCTCAGTGTTTAATTTGGGAGATGGACAAAAAAAAGGGCTCCGCAAAAAATCCATCGTCCTTGGGGACTGAAAACTTCATGTTGTGTGTTGCACTGCTGCACGGGTGCCAAAACAATGGAAAAGGCACAAATAAGGGGGACAAAAGGACCTGTGGGGTTTGGGGACAACGGCTTTGATGTGGAACAGGGGTGGTTGCATGGGGGGGGTGTAGGGCCACGGATCCTTCCTTGGCTGCAGCGGGACAGCGTTGGAGCTGAGGACCAACCTGGAGCATCTCCTGGGCCGAACTCCTCCTTCCCCCCGTGACACAAGAAGACTTCTGCTGAAAACCCGCGCGGAACGCCGGGGAGTGGGGCTGCAGGCGGCCGTCGTCTCGGCCTGCGGCTGACAGAGCCGCTCCGTCCTGCTGCGCAGTGCACGCACAAAACTGCATTTGCATTTGGAAGTGCCGAAACATCACTTCGGATTTTAAGGCTATAATTTTAAAAGCCGGGTTGAGAATTCTATCAGAATATGGAAATTACGCGCATAAACTTAGTTTCTCTGCAAAAGTGACACATGCTCCAAAAGCCTCCTATTGACATGTTTTCTGCGCTGAATTCTCTCTTGAACTTGGAAAAATGAGCGCTCCCAACTACAAGTTTCTGACTCCCATCCTGCCGTGCATACTATATTTGTGCAGATTACCATAAAAGAAAATTAACATTTTCATAAACCAGAAAGATTGTATTAAGGTCATGCGATGGGTCTTTATAGTCTTATTACTCTTTAGTCCCTGGTAAATAACCGCCGTATAACAACCACCAAAAATAATCACAGAATGTGACATTCTCACACTCCTACTAGTTACAGTGTGGAAAGTGAATAATAACACGGTTAAAATTTTCTCCCTGGAAGCTGTGAAGAGAGGCCGTAAGAAGGACAGGGGAGGGCGATTCGGATTTGTATAGTAGCAAATAACAAACCTCAAAAATTTCACGAATTCAGGCTGCAATTCCGCCTTCGATTATGATCACGTGAACAGATAGCTCCTTCTGGTCTCTCAGGGATCTAAGATGCCTCCAGCCAGACTCTCAGAGGAAGGAGCTGCTCGCTGTGGGCAGCGAGGGGGCGTCTCCAGCTCCGCTGGGTATATTCTCCGTGAGCTGCTTCTCCTTCCTTCCACACCACCCCCGTTTTCTCTCCTCCTTTGCACATACGCATACCAAAAGACAAACTTTCTTCATCCTCCCTCCATGATACCACGTTGTTTTGCTACTTACGTGGAAAGATGGAGCCAAGAGGCCAAAAGTTTAGCTTCATCCCACAGCACAGAGATGGGGAAAACGATAAATTTATGGCAAATCACGAAGCGTTATCCTGCAAACTGAAGAAGGTGCAAAGCGGAGCCATCTGGCAGTCTCTCCTTCCTCCCTCTGAATCGCTGTCACATTTCAAGATCAGCCTGTGTTTTCCATCAAAAATTGGGAACCCATAGGCCACGGGCTGGGAAATATCTCTAGAGTAGGTGGAACGGGGGGGCAGGAAGCTTGAATCCTTTCTTGATACTTTATTTTGTGTTGATTTACTTCCAGTCTGCTGCTCCTACTTCTCCTGGAAGAGGGAGAGGAGCTGGCAGCCGGCGGGGAGGCAGTCAGTGGGTCCATGGGCCACGACCACCAGTGCCGGAGCAGTCGGGAAGCAGGACTGAGCCCCGAAATTTCCTGGGGGTACACCATTTCTGCAAGGTCACGAGGCCAATGCACTCAGTGTACTGCAGGAGACCCCTCCTCTGGGGAAAAAGCATCCTTTTTTTTTTTTCCCTGTGAGGGCGGTGAGCCCCTGGCGCAGGTTCCCCCGAGAAGCTGTGGCTGCCCCATCCCTGGAGGTGTTCAAGGCCAGGTTGGACGGGGCTCGGAGCAACCTGGGCTGGTGGGAGGTGTCTCTGCCCAGGGCAGGGGGTGGAACTGGATGGTCTTTAAGGTCCCTTCAACCCAAACCATTCTGTGGTTCTATAATTCTGTGATTCTTCCCCTCCCCACCCTGCTTGAAAGCTGCAGCTATGCTGACATTTGGCTCCACGTTACTGTGTTTAAGCAAACAACCTTCTGCAGAGACAGAGAGGAGCGGGAGCACAAATTCAGCTCTTTTGATGAAAAGAGAATTTTTCTCTCCGTCGGTCTGCGATTGTTTCGGCTCCCTCTGAACGGAGTTCATGGATAAGGACGGGTACCCATGACAACGCGGCGCACACGGGCCTGGATGTTCTGCGTGGGGATAGGTGGGTTAGGACATCCACAACGAGGAGGATCTTCCAAATGAGGGATGACAGCAAATCACTTCCATCTGTGATGTAAAAGAAAACCTTGCCATTTCATTCTACATACTTGATCTCCTCTGAGTACCTTCCCATTTGTCCTATAAATAAATAACAGTGTTACTTTGAGTATGCTGTTCTTGCAGGTAAGCGGAAAAGGCTTGTTCCCTCACCGGGCAGGAGAAACGCTTTGGCTATCGGAATGACAACAGGGCAAACCCTGGGAAAGAACAGAAAATAGCAAAATGATACATAAGGCGGCTCCGGGTTTATTTTGTTTGCTGTTCTAATTCTGTCTGTTCATTTCTGTTACCAATCCAAAACTCTCGAATCTTTAGGGGTAAAATACTGGTTTAACCAGCAAAGCAGAACTACACTGTAATCACAGACCTGACCCAATTATTTCACTCTGCTTGGCAATCATTCCCTTCCGTAGGTGAGGACTGCAATGTACAGCAGTAGTCTGGAGTGAAAAAACTGCATGAGGACAGGATTATGCCTTTTTTTTTTTTTTTTCCCCTCCTTTTCCTATACATGCAGTACCAGAAGAACTGTTGTGATGCATTCTCTGGACAGGTCCTCGTGAGGACACAGGACACGGAGGCCTGCGCTTCCATGCATTTGCCTATGAGTCACGGAGGACTTCATTTATAGTTTAGTTCCACATCTCTTCCATAGAGAGACCACTTTTTTTTTTTTTAAAAACACAAGCCATAAATTCTTGATCCAAGTACGATGCTTAAGTGGGACTTGCTCTCGTGTCGGAGACTGCATCACAACGTAAAAAGACAGAATGTGTCCTTTAAATGCTATGGAAATACTGCCCTGCACAAAGGTGGACAAAATGCCACAGAATGCAGAATACACTTATGACTCTTTTACTCATACTGAGATTTTTGAATAATTCTACTGAGTATTATCATTTATTTGATTGGGGCAGTATTTACTGCAGCATATTCATGCTAATTTTCAGGCAACTGCCTCAGTCCAATTTACGATGCAAGTTCTTTCCTTTTTTAAGCCCTTCATGAAGGCTTTTCATTAAAGAAGAAGAGAATCTGTAATGGATTCAATATGTAATGCAAAGATTAGCTTTGAAAATAGACTTATTTCTGCTTAAGTCATCAAATATTACACGTACCCGAGTCTGAGTTCTGAGAAAGCCAAGTGAAATAAGAAGCTGCCTCTGAAGATGATACTGTGGGTGCTGGGCATCAGAGAGATTTTCCGTTTGTTCAAAGCCTCCTTTCTACTTCTGCACTCAGATCCTCCTTCCCAAATCTGTGCCCCCTCCCTTTCTGTATCCTGCAGCCTCTCAGCCGCCTCTGCTCCGGGAGACTCCCTGACATCTCCTCCTTTTGGCGACCTTGTGTCCTCCGTCGCGCCTGTTGAAGGTGTGGGAGATACGGTGTGTGGTCTTCTAATATTTCTGCAGCATCAAAACTGGTAACCAGCCAAAACCTTCCATCCTCATTCCGAAAGCTTCCACTGAAGTTAAGTTAACGGTCAAAGAGTCAATGAGTGATTTTGCCTGATTCGGCCTTAAATGCTGTGTATATTAAAATGGAAAGGAAAGCAAGGAGATGCTGTCAGTTAGCATCCCAGTATTTGGGTACAAAATTAAGAATCAAAGTCTTTTCTCAAATCAGAGCAGACATGAACTCTTAAGAATAGGGCAGAACCTACCAGCAAAACATACAAATGAGTTCTGAAAAGCTATTTCTATTCATAATGAGCCATCAGTCCATCTGGACAAGATTTTTAAGTTCTCAGGGACATTTATAGGCTAATAACTAAATCAAATTGGGTAACAAGGAGATGAAGGAAGAGAAATCTTCAAGGCATCAGTTACAGTAAATGGAAGCAAACGGGAAGATACGTGCAGAAATGATTTTTCAGCAAACAGTTTGCCATGAAGGATCTGCCAAGGACATAAGGTAAAGTTGAACGCTTCAGGAGTAAACCCAACAATGACATACATCTATTTGGTTGTCCAGCAATACACAGCCAAAATGAGCAAACAAATTCATGAAGAACCTGAGCAGCTTAATAATTTGTCCTACAGAATTTCAAGGCCAAGACAACATGTACTGGCAAGCCAGGCTAACGCTAATTAAGTGTAGTTCTCTGCCACACTGCTATAGAGGACCAAAACATTTGTTCAATTCATATTTGACAAATAATTGACCTGACAACTTTTTTGATTTATTTGGAATAAGGAGCGCAACGAGTCACCTTCCTCCTTCCCATCTGTATTTTCAGCTTATAGAGCTGCATGAGTGACTAGCGAATGTATTCATCGAACATTTTATTGGATCAATTTTTCAAAAATGCTCATAGACACCCAATGTTTTCTCCTTTTCATTTTCTTGCTCACGCCACGCCGCTGCACTGCGCGTTACGGATGTCCGGGAGCACAGGAACCAGCGCCTCGGGGAGCCCTCGGCCGTCCCGGTTACAAACAGCCGCAGCGAGCGCCTCTTGGTTAGCGGCTAGGAGGAGACTTACAGCACGCCGGGGGCAGCCCCGGCTCCATCCATCAGCACCGTTCCCCTTTTACTCCAGGAACACCCAAACCTCTCTGCAACGGTCTCGCAAACAAGAGGAAGTATATTTACATACTGCCAGAGCCTGAAGCCGTCCAGTGACGGAAATTTTAAGATGCTTAACACTCTGCATTTATTTTTAATGTTACCCTGCGTAAAATCAGAGCCATTAAAATTCTTTCTGTAAAGATATTTCAGTAAAAGCTTTGCCGGTAAGACGAGGCGATGCCTGTTGTTTAACCCCCCGCATCTCTGCTGTGTTTTTCCTGCTGTTCTTACTGCGTTCGGTTCCTTCGCTACCGGCTCAGCAAAGCAGAGCGCGATGCTACTCGTTGTTTAAATATATTTGGGGGAAAAAAGCAAACCCCCTACCAACCGCTGACTAACCGGACCGCTGTACGCCCCGAGGAGCTGCAGCATCACCTCTGCGCGTCGGTGGCCCGAGCGCTCGGCAGACACCGCAACGCACCAGAAACCGAAATACCACCGCAGAGCTGAGGATCAAACCCAGCTCAAGTGTAACTACGGCCAAACCAGCAGCGGCGCCGGCTCTTCCCGGTGGGGTTTTCTGCCAAAAGCGTGTCCCAGCAGCGCGTCCCCGTGGCCGCGGCCGGCCAGCCCTCCAGAACGCTGGCTGCCCAACAAGGAGGGACTGCGCTGGTGTGCTCGGTTGGCCAAAATCTGCCGTTTCACAAACATCGCTGTTTAGCAGCACTGTTATCGCTTGTGTTCATCGTGGGCCAGGAGGCCTGTTCCGCTTGGGGAGGGCTCGGAACGATGAATTCCTACGCTGGTGACGTGTTTTCGTGACATGCTTGCGTGTCACCTCTCCTCTGCAGGGAGCGAGGTGAGGACCAGGTCAGAAGCTAGAGCTTCAGCAACGGGCAAGGTCCCCTGGGAGTCCCCTCCGAAGCCCCAGCACAGCAGGTACTACCCGTGGAAGCTTGCAGGACACGGAAAATCAAAGAGCAGTATGAACCTTATCAAAGCCGAGCTCAAAACTGGGGAAGATCATGCCATGCTCTTTTTTTAAAGCCTCCTGCCCTGCACGGCAGAGATTCCAGTGACGATGGGTCAGATCCTGGAGCAGATCAGAGCTCAGAGTGAGTGTTCCNGGCAGTATGAACCTTATCAAAGCCCAGCTCAAAACCGGGGAAGATTGTGCCATGCTCTTTTTTAAAGCCTCTTGCTCTGCACGGCAGAAATTCCAGTGATGATGGGTCAGATCCTGGAGCAGATCAGAGCTCAGAGTGAGTGTTCCACACATACACCCTACTTCAAACAGAGAAATCAGAGACGGGGAACAGGTGATAAAACATACTCCAAATGCCAAAATTCACCCCCGCTGCTACTGGTGAGCCAGAGGCGCAGATTAACTTGCCACGACACGCAGGGAGCGACAGCATCACAGCATCACAGAATGGTCAGGGCTGGAAGGGACCTCCGGAGGTCACCAGAACAAGCACTCCGACTTCAGCGTTTGATACTGCTTAATCGCAATGAAAGATGTTCGGCCTGTCTACCGCGCGTCCCCAGCCACAGCCTCTTCCCACTTTTGCAGCAGGCCTGCTCATCTTTCTTCCTCAAACACATAATCTCTCGGTCTCCTCGGAAGCCACAGCGACACTTGGTATTCTGATCACCGCGTGCGAGCCCACCTGGTACAGAGAGTTTTAAATCCAGGCGCTGTTATGGCTATGCATTTTCACTAGCTCCGTGCTACAACACAATAGCTCTATTCAGTAAGAAGTAAATCTAAATTCCAATCCTCCGCTGACGAGGTTTATATAGGTGGGTTTTTTTTAGACTTTTATGCATCTTGAAACCACATCTGTCAAAACGCGTTAACTAAACAATGGGATACTTAAACACTGGCTGCGATATCAAGAAGCTTTTTCTTCCTCCCATTTCACTGGTTACAAACCTTTTTGATCTTAAACGGTGACAAAGGATCATTGAAAAAGTCCCCGCTGTCTGGTAACGTCTGGAAAACACTATTTATCCGAGACAGTTTATCAATGTGTCATTTAGCTCAAGAAGATTATAGAAAGGGATGAAACACACCGGCTCCAGAGGGACTTTCAGAAATCCTGACAACACCCCACTTGGCTCCCGGCTTGCCTGCCCCCACGTCCCTGCAAAAAAGGACCCTGCCGAGATTTCGGCTCCGCTGCCACACGGACGGAGCTGTGCGACGCTGCCCGTGGCAGGGGATGGGGTCCCTCACCCGCTTCCCCCGAGGCTGCGCAGCGTCATCCCAGACCAAGAGGGATCAAGAAGCACACGGCACTTCGGCAGCAAAGGGAACAAAATAGGGGGTCTGCTCCGAGGACCACTAACATCCCCTGGAGTTTCTGTGGGCACCTCGAGTGTGAACGCTTTGCTGTTCTTGAAGCTGAAGCCATGGGTAGAAGCAGAAGGATCGATGTCAGCCCCGGTCTGCCTAAGCGGCCAGGTCTAAACGGCGTAATGATGAAACGATGATAATTTGCCGTAATCCCAGAGGCTCTCCTTACACCTCACTTCTCTCGTTTACCATTTGTCCGGCTCTCCCGGTTGCAGGCACTGCCCATGCTTCCCCATTAGCCTCTCTAGCAAAGAGCACACTTTTGTGTCACATAACTCCTCGGTGTGATTTATAAAGCTATCTAACTTGTTTTCTTCCAAGTGTATCTCATGTAACCTATTTGTCTTTTTATCACAGCATCTTATCTGCCCCTTATTTGCTGTAGCTATTTATCAAAGACTTACAATAATACCCATTCCCCTGAAGTTATTGATGCGGACGCCCCCACAGGCAAAACCCGGGCTGCGTCAGGGGCTGCCCATACCGCGGCCGTGCCGACAGCGCACGATGCCACGAGCTGCGGAGCAGGGCCACCCCTGACCAACAACCCAACCTCACACACCTCCCACCTCACCCGCTCGCAGGCACGTGCCTCGGGTGAAGCGTCCCCGGTCCGCTCCGTGTGACGCGGAGCGCGGGGAGGATCCCCGCCGTGCCTGCGCCGCCCGGGGTGGGCAACACGGCAGCAAACGCCCACCGTCGGCTGCCGAGAGTCCCCCTTGGCTTCTGGAGAGTGACTCACGCCCTCCACCTCAGCTCGTCTATTGTAAATGAGTTATACTGGTATTTTGCTGCGTGACAGAAGATTTACAAGGCTTAGATCACTCGGTATGTAGAGCTCTCTGGAGATGTCCTTAGTTTTATTACTCTATTGCCAATGCTATTTCTGCGATTTGATTTCCAATCAAATACCATGCTGCTCTGCATCAGTCAGCCACAGCTTTCTGTGGTTGGTTTGGGGTCTAATTTGCCAGTTGATATCAGCTTTAAAGGGCTAATGAAAAACAAAATAGTGACAAAAGTATTGATGGTTAATATTAAAAAAAGGTAACAGGAGAAAGCATTTCTTGGGGTGTGTGTGTCCTTACATACCTGTGCACACACCCAGGGGCAGAGGTGTTTCAAGGCGTGAGGTCAGTAAAGCATCTTCCAGGTATTAGCTCGGCCAGACAGAAGGGCTTTGCGGTGTGCCCTGGGAACGCAACACACAAACTCCCTCAGAGCCTTATTCTGCGTATTTAATACCGAGAGGTGTATGAAACTAAAATCCATCAAGCTGCGTCTTCTCATTCAGAGACGTCTCGAAGCTTCTCTGAAATACAGAGATGGCTTTTTTCAGGGCGGCAAAACTGACAACAGGTGCGTGTGCCCAGGCCGCCTCGGACGCCCGACGCGGTCACCGGCCCCGAGAGGCTCCAGGAGGTGCCTCGGGCGCCCGGAGCTGCTACCCGTGCTACCACACGCCGCCCAGCTCCCCACCTTATAACAGAACTCTCTCCTCCCTGTGGCTGCTTCATGGTGCGAAGCCAGGGGGGTTACTTCTGAACGGATACGCGCACAGTTATAAGCACACCTTAAGCATACATCTTACGGATTTCTTCTATTAATTAAATCTTCTTTAATGGTATGAAATCTCATTAGCCATATAAATAAACACCCCACTCCTTTCCCCATGAACATCACTGTACGTTGATACCCAAAAGTAACGAGTTCAATGCACTCATGATGCATCATGTTAAAAAAAACGACTAGCTTTTAAATTGCATTGAAAGACAACAATGCAGTATTAGTATTTCCTTTTATTTTTTAAAACAGCACATAGGAAGAAATATGACTTCAAATTCTGATTTATACATTAACTCCTACTGGTTTTCTTCAGAACTGGCTCGTCTTGACCTTCTCACCCTGTCTTCACACAGAAATGTATCTAATTTTTAGCAATCCAATTCTCATTTACCAGATCTATCAGGTGCAGAAAAATCTTAAAACGGGCAAGTGACAAGAATGAGAGGAACAGTAAGAAAGAAAGTGAGGTAGAGGGGTTATAAGTAAAGAAAGATACAACAGAGGTACAGAGAGAAAAGCGCAGGGTGAGAGTAGCAGAGCTTCGTTAATTGTAAAGGTTTTATTAGTTTTTTTCCAGCTTGGGCCCCAAGTAGCAGAAAGGAGGCAGTAAAAGTGAAATTAAAAAATAAAAATTAAAAAAGCCCCAAGATTTGGGAATGGATACCGGTCAAAAGAGCTGGGAAGTCCAAAGGAGGAAAAAATCAGTATTTCCTAAAGAGAGGAGATTATATGGCAGCCCAGGGGAGACTCCTGCCCAGCCACCCGGCAGACACGGGTCCGACCGAGGATACAGCTGCTCCGGGCGAGCGCTGCCCGAGGAGGCTGCCCTCGGCAAGGGCAACGCTCAAACCGCCTCCTCTCTCTCCAGCTCAGACATCAAGAGTCCTTTTTGGCCTGACGATCACCCCATAAAGAGAAGGCTCCTGTAGGATGAGTATCACTGGGCTCCTGTGGTGAATGCGTACTGAGCGAAAGCCCTAACGTTGGCAGCAAACACAGAGCGGTGCCAGAGCATCCGCCAAGGACTGTTTGATACATGAGAGAAAAGTAGTACCAATAAAAATCTGAAAATCCCCCCATTCTCATAGAATCACAGAATGGTTTGGGTTGGAAGGGACCTTAAAGATCATCTAGTTCCAACCTCCCTGCCCTGGGCAGGGACACCTCCCACCAGCCCAGGTTGCTCAAAGCCCCATCCAACCTGGCCTTGAACACCTCCAGGGATGTTATTAGGGATATTATAGAGGTCAGTGCCGTATTTTATTTTTAAAGCTTATATTTTTAAATCAAATACATTTATCCTCTTAACAATATGACAGCAAACCCGCCCCCTACATTCTAACAACCTCCTAATTTCCTCTTCCATCTTCCCCCAAAGCTCCCCAGCAGCTTACTCATGAGCGGTACCTAATACCACCAGATCTCCCAAATATAAAGAGCGTTTTCAATGTTTTTATGTAGGTGGAACAGCTCCCAGAAATCACTCTCTTACAACTGGTGATACCAATATCAGCCCTACCTCTGACACATTATTGCTGCCTCGTCACTGGCTCAGAGGTGCCCCCAATACAGCAACAAGACGGTACAGCCCTTGTCCCCAAAAGCCCCCCTCTGCTCCCCAGGCCTCCTTCAGCCCCTAGAAAGGGCTGTAAGCAGTGAAGTAACACCACAGCTGAAAAAACTCTGTGCTTCAGATGGTGTTTGCATCCTCAGTTCACATAAAATTAGAGAGTCCACAAGCACACGGGTGGTCATTGCAGGTGTCGCATTTGGAGGCATTTATCACCATCTTACTGTCCCTAACTGTGGGCACAGCTACAAGAGTACCTTGACTACTCAATAGGTCAAGTGATATCCAGAACTATCCATTTAAGCAAATACCATGCTTTTGAATCACAGCCATGACCGCAGGCCATCCTCACGCCCTACACCTTTTATCCTTTCACAGACGTACTCTGGCAGGACTTCCCACTCTGTGCCTATAACCCCTCAAAGACCAAAGGATCGTGGCAATCTTGGGGTACAAAAGGGCCGACTCCCGCAGGAATTAGCTGCAGTGCTGAGGGTGGCTCAGACGTCCTCCCCCGCGGAGCCTCCCTGAGCCTCGTCAGCCAGCCGCGGGGCCCGGGGACCGCGTCCTCGTTAGCGCCCGTGCCCTCTGGAGGAGGCGGTTTCCCCCCGCACAGGGCTCTCGCGGCAGATTTGCTGGAAGGAAGATGAATCAGAGGGAATCGGGACACCGGAGGAAGGACCCCGCTGCAGCGGAGAGAGGCCGAGGGCTGGGACTAGAAAGGGGATGTCAGGACCCGCGAGATTGTCTCCTTTAGATCCTCCACAAAGGCTTCCTCGTGCACCGGCTGAGCCCGCAAAAATTGAGACGTCAGAGAGATGCGGATGGCAGGGTAAGAGGAGAGGTCAGGCCCGAACAAAGGGAAACAAAAGGCACTATTTTATCTGCGGCAGAAAAGCAGTGGGATGCTTCAGGTACTGACTGACCCGACCGCAGAGCACAATACGCAGTATGAAGTCTGCAGTACAGAGGCAGAATAATTTCTTCTTTTCAAAATCCAATTCGAGCAGAAGCAGCCTTAGCAAAAGCCACTTCATACAAATTAACACAACTCTTCCATATATCACAATGACCGGCTCGGCCAGAGGACTTCCATTGTCTGCCGCTTCCTCCCGGTTCCGCTCCCCGCGCATGGCGGCGGCTGGGCATGGAGACAAGGGCTGCCCGTGATATTTACCAGTTGCCTTCTGCCTCCTAAATGGCAAAGCGAGGGCCGGATCATCTAATTAGCCTGCAGTGACTTAGCACAGACCCAGGACGAGGGATGGAAGTGACTTTAAGACATGCTCGTCTCGGAGCGATGGGGGAGCGGGAGAGGGGTGGCAGCGAAGCCCCGGTGCGCCCCACCGCCGGGTCCTCCCCCTGCGCGCCCGGCCAGACCCGGCTTCACAAACTGCAACGGAGGCTGGAACAAGGCCAGTGACATCCCAAAGAAATTTGGTAAGTACCTGAATAATTGGAGGAAGAGCAGGAGTGTCACACTGAGCTCAGCAGAGGTGAATGCTGATGATTTTAAGGCTTTCTTTCGAGCCATAATCTCCATCGAAAGGTCAACACGGTTGCGATGGTGCAACTCTCCCCCTGTCCTGGGCCACGTTGGGATGTCAGGACCAGCCAACACCATGTCCTTGCCTTGGTTACAAGCACAGTGGACTGGGACCATCTGGCACCTTCTTATCCCGGTCGCAGGTGCGGCCAGTTTGTCCCAGTGACACGGACAGCGAGTCGGGCACTTCCGAACCCAGCCTGAAACTCCCCATACCCGGGAAACCTACCCAAAACTCCTGCTGCCTGGATCCTAGCCTGCTCTGGAAGGTACCAGAATTAAGTCCATTACCTCAGACCCTATGAACAGCGACCCTACGCGAGACCCTTTGAGCTCTCCTGGATGGCAGCGGGCTGTGACCAGCATCTCCCTGGAGGTGGGACATCCCTCGAGCATCACAAAGGGCCAGGGCGAAGTCAAACTTCTCGAGGTTCGATTGTCGCCCGTTGAGGAATGCCGATGCATTGCGAGCGTTTGCTCTAAACTCGAGAAGAGGGAAATTTTAACTATAGGTGAACCGCCCTCATCCACCTCTCTACCTATCCATGTGTCCGACCATATGCGTTTGCCTTCAGGAGTGTGGGTGGCTCCACATTTCACTGGGTTCAAACATTTCTGCCTGTCTGTGGAGTGGGAAGGGGCACCCCTCAGCTCATGGGGGTCACTTTGGTCCCGGCAGTTCAGGACCCGGGTGGTGTGTGTGTGTGTGATGCCTTGGGTGGGGTGTGTTTGTATGCTTTGTGTTTATACATAGGTACATACATGTGTCTTGATTTGGGGTGCCCTGGAGTAAGTTAGAGCGAATCTTGCCATTCTCAAACCTGCAATTAAGTCGCTGTTTTAATTATAACATGTTTTACTGAATCACCTTGTTAATCCTCAAATTGGTTAATTATAAGTGCTGCTAAAGTTCAACCTTTTGATCTACCACAAACCATTAATAAATCTTGAATTGCTGCTAAATCATAACCGCGTCAAATATTTTCATCTGCGACAGCCATGTAGACGGTTAACAATTAAGCCCTAAGATGGAAATATCTATCACCCTCTACACTAAGGGAAAGCAGAAAACCCAATCAACCCAGACTCTTGAGTAAGTACTTGAGTATGTTCACTCTTTCTGCTTGCCGCAGCCAATTAGCTCCTGAGGTAAACAGCCCGCGGGTCATTATGCTGAACCAGTTGGGGACATCATTAGAGGTTCACCTTTGAGAAGTCACCGAGAAGGCACAGGACAACTGGCAAATGACAGTGGCCGTGCTGAACAGGGGGAGGGTGGCGGAGTGAGGGATGAAAGGGCAGTCAGGAACGCTGGAACAAATAAACAAGTGATTTGTAAGGCCACGGAGGACACGAAGGAGATGAACAGCACCACACGTGAATCTGTCACGTAAAAATCATGTCAAAACAGTATCATTTAATTTTGCAATAAGGTAGCAGACCTTGCGGCGAAGGGAGAAGGGCAAATGTCATACTTCACCTACTAAGTCTCTGACACCGTCTCCCATGATATTTTTATATGAGCTACAGACACACAACGTGGATTAAACTACCGTAGGTGGATGCAAGAAAGACAGGGTGACTTAAGCCGGGGAGGAGTTATTGATTGTTTACTGTCAAAATGGAAGGATGAACAAAACAAAGGTATTCCTGGGGGATTTGTCGTGAGCCAGCTCTGCTCAATGCCGTACGAGTGACCTGGAAGGTAGGATAGAGAGTACTCTCAGTGCATTTGCAAACGACCCCCAGCCAGAAGGGACTGCAAATGCGCGGGAGGATGGGATCGGAATTGCAAATGGCCCTGACGAGCTGGGGAACCAGCACAAACAATAGGGCGCATTTCAATTAGAGCCTGCAAAAATACTCCACTGCAGAAATACAGGATGGAGGAAAATTGATTAGTTGGAAGTTCTTTAGAAAAGGATCTAGCAATTATAGTAAATTACACTGGGTGGGAATGAAGAATGCCACAATTTTGAAAAAGAGACAAACGCGCATGCATAAGTAAGGGGATAGTCTGCAAGTTGTGCACAGCAACCAGGCTTTTGTGGGGAAAGTTTAGCCAGTGTGGGGCACTGCCCCTCAGGAGAGACATGGGCCACCTGGTAGGAGTCTGAAGGAGAGCAGTGGGAAAGGCCAAGGTCCAGGAATCAGGTCCACATGGAACCTGAGAATAAGTATTTCCGCTCAGCCTGATGTTCTGGTGCAAAGGCACGAGGAATCAGATGCTTTCTTTGTCCCCAGCTGACGGAATCGGAAGCAGTAGGAACGCAGCATCCCCTGCCCCACACAACGAGAGGCAGCAGCGCTGGTTAATACAGACACGGCAGAGCGGGTCTTGTCTTAGAAGGATAAAAACCTAAAACCACTCAGATAATCTGAAACCAGTTTAGCAGGCGCTCACACAACTACTTCAAACTTCAAATAATCAGTCCTGTGATGAGAAAGGCATAGCCGAGATCGGCATGGAATGATCGGGGAGCGTTAACCACTGAGCAGTTCAGTTCAAGGTGTGCCAGTCAATCAAGGGGAATAATAATGAAAAACATATCCTATTTCAAGGATAAAAGAAGCCATGATCTGTATGCTCAGGTGATTGCAATATCATCAGAGAGGTCATCCCATTGAATATTCATAGATTGCCCTAGGCAGGGGCTTAAAGTGGGCAGAGAAGTCTCTCACTGCCCCGCAATGTAATTTTATTTGTTCTTAATCAAATTTTAGGATCAGACAAGCTCGTGTAATTGCACTTAAGACGTTCCCTTGCTGGGCATCTATCCCGTTCAACCTCACCACTTACTGCCTAGCCTTGTTTCTGGGGGATTGCTTTTGCCTCAGCTGCGGAGAGCCCACACCAAAGCCGACAGAAGACAGCTTCTTAAAACGCAGGCGGCGGCAAGGAGCCCTTCATCGCCATCCCAAACCCCTCACACCCCTGCAAACCATCAAAAAGGTCAAGCGCTGCGAGAGCCGTAGCTCTTTAGGTGAGGCACACCAGCACACCACCGCAGCCACCGGGACCCACCTCCCGCTGCCGTGCAGAGCGCCCCCGGCCGCAGCAGCCCGCTCACGTCCAGCATGGGCATCCCCAGGCTGGAGCTGCACCGAACCACCCGGACACAACCGGAACGACGCAAACTCATTTCTAGCAAAAATAAATACTGTAAAGCTCGATTCACAACCACCCTGCGTTTTGCTGCTTATAGCCGTAATGATAATACTCACGCTGGGAAACTCCCACACCTTATTCCGACAGTAACGCACAGTACTGTAACATTAATGAATTAGCGGCTGGAGAAAACTACCCATTTGGAAGAAGGCTTCTGGAGCAATACAAAGCGGCAGGAAGCCTGCCTGATTCGTCTTTCGGCAGGTTCTGCTACCAGCTCTAACACCACAAGCGTTATCAACCGGTTCTCCGTAGGAACTACTTGGGCGAATCTGAGCACACCTGTAATCACGTGTCAAAGTTACACGGACCTCAGGTTTCTGTCTTGGAACCAAATAGGTTTATTTTTAGGTTTTTGCCTCCAACAGAATCCAAAGCTCCCGCCACAGCGTTGTAATGCTAAACCCACAAAGGTCAGCATCAGAAGAAAATTATTGCGGCAGCCCTTACAAAGCAACACACGCGTTTTACAGAGCTCCGTTGGCAATGTTTTGTTCTGCTTCTCTGTTCTTTCACAACCCTCTGTGCAAAGAGACTGCTTTGACACGGGCATTGTATTCTGTGAGTGCTGGCTAGGAACAACTTCTCCAACTTACACGAGCTTTTAAAACTACAATTTTCTTTTCGTATGATCTTCATCCCTCCCACGCCAACTTAGCGGCAATTGGGAAAGGTTAATCGGGTTCTTTGGGTTTTCCTCACATCTTGAGTGCAATAACAGGCAACTATTTGTTTTGGCAGATTAGGGTGGTTTAAGAAATATTACAAGAGCTAAGGAAATTTTAAAATTATTACAGCTTCTATATTCTTAGTAATATATGATGAACAGGAGGAAACTTTAAAATGTGGTAAAAGCTCGTGAACTCTTAAAACTAAAATTAAGAACTCATCCAACATGCTTGCTAACATTGCCAAGAGCAATCTGGAAATCAAAGTTAACAAAAAACTCTCACTCCAAGTTATCCATGCCTGAGTTGCTGTCAAAACCTCTAAAATATATCAGATCTTTCAGTCAGCTCTAATGAAGAGTATTTTGGAGACAGAATTTAACTCCTCCTAACCTACCTCCTCTTGGTAGCACAGAACCTACACTTTCTTTCAGAGTTTCTTTACACACCAAACTTTGCTGTTTCCCCTACCAGCTCCATGGTCCCTCTTCCCAAGCCCCACTGCCCTTTGTGGCACTCACCAGAGATGTTCAGAGCAGCCTTCAGACCACTTTTGCTCCCACCCAGAGACCTACCCGGGCCCAAAGAAGCAGAAAATGTAGATGGTTTCAGCTGTGCCTCCACTAGCAAATAATTCAGTTCAGCTGGAGAGGGTTCAGGAGACCAAAGCAGGAGGTGCTGAGACATCTCCAGCATCTGTGAGTCGTGGGTTTACTTGGGATTAGGTTTAGCTTGATCACCGAGAACAAATCTTCCCCTTGCTCAGGGAATCAAAGCTTTCTGAAGAGAAAGGTACGCTCTGAAATAATCTTGTGGTTCACGGTGCAGTTCAGATCCCGGTGTCCCATTAAACGGAGCGCCGCTGCCCCGACCTAAACCATCCTGTCAAAGTCCCGTCTTCCTCACTTCTCCTCTGTCCCGAATCCTTGGAAAGTTTCTTAAGGTAATTGGGTTCATTTGGGGAGGAGTGTTTCAGATGCTGTGAAAAAGGGGGTATCATGCAAATCTAACAATCTCAGTGAAACCGCCTTAATTATGCGCCACTGCTCTGCACCGCGTAGGTCTAATTCACATTTGAAATGCATTCGGCTTCCAGCACAAACATGAGATTCAATTCCCACGTGATTTTTAAGAAAGGGTAACATTGCCAACTACGAGAAGTCTACCTGAGCTATTCAAGCCGGTTTTGGGTACAGCAGTAGTGCACACTTCCCTTCTCTATGCACCAAGAACTTTGGCCGCTTCCTCTTACTCACAAAGTTGAGATCTGAAGAGGCAACCAACCTCCCCCAAGTTTACATGGAAAACCACCTACCCTTACGATCTCAGGACGTGAAGCAGCAGATTCCCAGTGTAGCGAGTTACCCACCCAGCTGCAGTTATGATGTGTTAGAACTCCCTGTGCACCGAGCAGAAAATTTGCCCCTAAGCATTTTTTAATTTTTTTTTCCCCATCCTGCAAACTGCCAGAATACTAAACAGATTTTTAGGAAATTGCTCTCAGTGGTAAAAATTCACCATCTGATCTCACAACAGAATGATAAGCCTGAAACACAGCGGCCAGATACAGCCCTCTAATTGGGAGCGGGTAGGGATTTTCTGGCAAAACACGTTTTGTCAGAAAAATGTCAATTAATCGCCTCCCCCCGTTACCCTCCATCCAAAAAAAAAGGGAATTTCATTGAAACGCTCCCTGAGAAGAGCCTGGGTGCCAGCACGGACAAAGCAAGCTCCTTTCCCACCGCGCTCCCAGCAGAAACGGGACCGGGGGGGCTCTCCTGGGCTGGAGCCCTCCCAACCTCCCGCCTTCCCACGTGTGCTGTGTCTGAACCGCGAACCGTCGAGCGGCCCCAGGAGCAGCCCGGCGCTTCCCCCACTCTTGGAGGAGCAGCAAATTGGAAAGTTGCCTCCTCTCCTGCCCTAATTGTAAACCGTCGGGACGGGGCGCTTCACGCTGGTGCGCCGGTACCTGGCTCAGTCCCAGCGTTCTCGCTCTACGTGGCCAACTCAGTGAAAGTATTGTGAGTCACCGCGAGCTTCGGCTAAGCACGGAGGGCAGCTTTGCCTGGTGGCGAGTTATTTTGAGGGCAGTAAATAACGGGGGTTTGTCATTTCCCCCGCAAGATGTGAGAAAGGCGGTCTGCCAATCTGCCCCCCGCTCGCAGCGCTATCAATATCCCACTCTCTTCACCAGACTTCGGCCGATACATCACGAGCTGATGCTCGTGGTTGAAATTCATTAAAAGAGATATGTCTGGGCTGCTGCTTCTGCGGGAATGAGATTTCCTTCTGCAAACTGAGAGCTGATAAAAAGTCCCTTTGTAAATACCAAGGTTGCCTGGAATTCTTCCTTCTGATTTTCTTTTATGAAGCTGTTGGGGAATTTTTGTGGGGGATGTCCGAGGAGAGGGTTATAGAACGGGAAATGGCAGAAATGTTTTGGGTATTTTTTTCTCCCCAAAAAAAACCTGCTGAAAACAAAAGCTGAAAACATTTTATTTTTTTCCAGTTCTGAACTAAAAATACTTACTTTTGCAGCTTCTTAAGGCTTCTACGAGAAATCAAAATTTTTCTTCCAAAAAATAATCGTTTTGCCAAAGCAGGCCAGTGTCTCCCAGAGGAATGAATAGCAGCCTGTTACTCACAGCTGCGCCTCTCCGCCCCGCTCAGCACATTCTGCACATCAGAGGGAGGGAAAGATGTGAAGAACTATTGATCACCGCTGCTTAAACGCACTGAAATTCTGAATTTAACAGAAGCACAGGCCTGACACTGGAAACTCCTGTGCGTTCCCCAGACAAGCGCGTTACGAGCGCGGCATGCAGAGACTCGCTCACGGTGCCCCACGTTCAGCTCCTTTCCCCAGAACCACACCTGCCTTGGTGCTGTCGCAGGGTACAGTCAGGGCCGTCCAAACACGCTGTCCATTAGTGTTCAGCTCGGACGATTTTTGGGATTTCCATAAAGAATTAGATTGTGGCCACTGCACTCTTGCACTGAATCAAATGGGGATTATCACAGAATCACAGAATTTTCAGACAGAGCAAGCCTGAAAGAGTGCCTCGCCACATTCCTTCAGTTCTCTCTAAATCTTGGCGCTCGTGGAAGTCCCACAAGAGAAAATCTAAATAAGTGAATCACAATTACAAATGTTGTCGATGTAATTGGTAAATGATGCAGAGATAAGTGAGCACTGCCTATTCCTACGCAAACACAAATTAAATATGGACGCTGCACCAAAGATGTGCTCTCTGGTTCTCCGAATTTAACAAGGTTCAAAGACTAAAATCCCATCCCGCTCTGGTGATTTGCGCCGCCTTCTGTCACACCAGCCCTTCCCCCCCAAGCACCCAAATACGCCAAGGGTCCCAAACTGGAATTGGGGGTCAGGTATTTTCAAGAAAACATAAGAAGCGCATTTTTCATGTTCCGAGTGAAAGAAGGAAAGGGGAAGGTAATCCGTCAGCAACCCGACCCCTGATCGGGATCGCAGGCGGTCCCATTACCGCTGCGACAACTGGCTCAGCTGCGAGCCAAACGCCCGCCAAAGGCCAGCCAAAAATCCGTCGGGGAAAAACCTCATTTATCACTGCCCATGGAAAAACCGGCGCTGCCGCCCGAGGCCGGCGTCCGCGGGGCCGTCCAGCCCCTCTGCGCCGAGGCCGGGCCGCGGGGAGAGCCTTCGGGGCGCGCCGGGACCCGCTCCTGCCTGCCACAGCCGCGGCCCCGCGCGAAACAAAACCTATCGGAGGGGAAATAATCAGCGCAGGGCGCAGTATCGGGCGGCGCTCGGAGGTGAGCGCGCTGTCGCCGAGTCACTGAGCCCGCGACGCAGCCAGCACCCGCAACGCATCGAGTTTAATATTGTACCAAACGCACTTCAGAAATTCAGAAGATGGATGACTTGGCGGAGTGAGGAAGCTATAAATAGCAGCAAGCGGGTTTTTTTGAGCACGTCCTAGCTTATTTTTCGACGCTGTGCTCCAAGGAAGGGCAATGCATCCGTACCTTCCTTTAAAAACGCCTTTTTCAGGGACCGCAGTGCTGGCGGAGGCGGCGGATTGACAGCGCTGGAGATTCGTGCTGCCGTTTACCCGCTGCACAGGCGTAACGCACGAACTTCCCTGAGCCTGCCCTACCGCTGCGCCTCGGGCACTTACTGAAAAATTTAGGACCCTCAGAGATGGCCCCGGGAAGCAGGGCAGAGCACCGAGCACCTCTGCTGGCGGCAGCGACCCGCTTCGGGCTCACCCCCCACGGATCGACGCGGTGCAGTCCGATGGCGGGCGAGCTCGCGGGCCAGGCGCAGAGATGCTGTTCCTCACCACCGCTGGCGTGCTCACGGGGAGGGCACCGCCGAGCCCCGGGGAGGGCTCAGAGCCCTTCTTGGTTTGCAGCAGAGCAAGAGCGAGCGCCGCGAGCCCCTCTCCACAGCCAGGCTGGGCCACATTCCCGCCCGGGGGAGCGGCGGTAGCACCGGGATGCAGTGGGGCCGCGGTGGGATGTGCCCCCCGGGCTGGGGCGGCGGGTGCCCTGCTGTGTCCCTGCCCCTCGTCCCCCTCAGGAACGCACAGAGGTGCCCCCACCGCTGCCCCCTCCCGCCTGGCGCTGCCCAGACCACGTCCGGGACATGCTTCTGCACTGAGCGGGAGAGAAGGGCACAAAAAGCCGCACAAATTCGGTAGTCTTCCTTTTGAGCGAGAAACCCACATCCAGCCCCTGGAAAGCGGTGCCTGGCCATTCGCCCGAGGGACCTCGTACAGAGCAAGTTCTCAAATTCACCGTTTCTTATTTGAGCAGAAGACGGGCAGTCGCTACAAAAGGAAGAGAGCGACGTAGGAGTCGGCAGAGCGGCGCAGGAGATTGAAGTCTGCTATTTAAATATCTTCTGTACACTGTGTAAGCAGAGACGAGCTCAGCTTCCTCAAATTGCTTTACTAACCACATTAACCTCCGGGACGCCCCTTTGTTTCCCGGGGTGAGTGAGTAATAACTCAGGGATACAACGGTAATGGCTGAGCTCACTTTCCAGTGCGCATCCTACGAGATGACCGGTACAGCGTGCCCTACATCTGAAGCTGCGGTTTTCAGAAATGATGTATTATTAGGACTGCATCTGAAATAACCCAGTAATTGCTTAATGTTTTATATTTACATGGGCCGTACATTATGTTTGCTCTGAGAGAGGGAAGGAGAACTAGGCAGGGAAGGAGTTTGCAGTAAACCTACAGTAAGCAATAAAGAGCTATAAATGGTAATCTGTCAATAGCATCGGCTTCGCTACGGGCTTGATTCAGCAACAGAGGCGCACCCTCAGCTCCCAGCAGATGTCAACCAGACCAAATTGGATGAAGTACCTGGCAGGATTGAGCCCTTCCTGAAGGATGGGCTATTAAATCTAAACATACATAAAATCTTATTTGAAAGATCATATTCATTATTAATAAGAGGAAAGATGATCTTTCCGATAAGGCACCGCGGCACGGGGACTCTGCAGTGAGCTCCAGCTCTGTCACAGAGTCCTCGCTTCATCTTGAGTGCCCTCCTCGAGGTCCCTGTTCCTCGCGCCTTTATCCTCCCAACGGGGATAACTCCTCTCCTCCCCCCCACGGGGCTGTGATGTCTCTCTGTGACCGTGTACAGTTCCCGCGTAAAAGCACGTCCTCCCGTTCAGCTGTAGAGTAAATAATGATTGGTAGTAATAACTTGGGAGTATTTCTTCTTTCTTTCCATCTTGGTAATTGCTTCCTACAATACCATACATCACAGTAATATTCTGTCATAGGGGATTGGATTTATGCGGTGGGAGAAAGGGACAAGGACCCATTTTATTTCATTTGTGTAGCAAATGTATAATTCCGCAGAGTTCACCATATTCCCTAAGAAACTGAGACTCAACCAGCTGCTTGCTGGGTTTTCATTTTGATCACAAAGATGTTGGGTCTCTTCTGAGTTTCTGGCTGCATTTAAACTTCTGTCACTGGGAAATGGAGAAGGACAACGTCACGTACACCAACTTGTGCGTGTTCATCTGTTCGTAAAACAAAAACTTCTACAGATTTTAACAGCAAAACCGTCAGCACTGAGAAACAACCAAACCCTAGTGAGTCAGGAAGCAAGTACGTGCACATGTGTGCAGCGTAGCGTGAGTACAAACTCACAGTGGCAGTGGCTAACCAAAGTTTCCAATCTACTTCTTTTCCGGGTCTCCAGTCTTCAATTCATGTCGCATTGAATGCAAAACGAAACCGCTCTCAGCTGCATAGACTGAAGAACGCCTCTGAAGTCAGCTGTAATAGCTAAAAGCTATTAGGTTGGGAATTTTTAATGCATGTGCAGTGTGGGGAAAACCCACCAGGGAGAGTTCTCCGCGTGACCCAGCAGCAGCGGCGGAGGGTGGGAAGGGAGGCGAGGCGAGGAGCACTGCCCGACTCCCACCAGCCACGCGCTGCCGCCTGGTGTACGCCACCGCGCAGAGAAACCGGCAGGTACGGGGATATAGGAAAGCTGGGAGCTATAAAACTGTGAGGATATGATACGAGAATTACCACGTTAAATGTACTGCAGTCTACTGTGGGGGAAAAGAAGAAAAGAAAAAAAAAGAGATAGAAAGAAAGGAAGGAAGGAAGGAGGAAAGAAAGGAGGAAAGAAAAAAGAAGGAAAAAGGAGGAAAGAAAGGAGGAAAGAAAGAAAGAAGGAAAGAAAGGAGGAAAGAAAGGAGGAAAGAAAAAAGAAGGAAAAAGGAGGAAAGAAAGGAGGAAAGAAAAAAGAAGGAAAAAGGAGGAAAGAAAGGAGGAAAGAAAGGAGGAAAGAAAGAAGGAAAAAAGAAGGAAAAAAGAAGGAAAGAAAGAAGGAAAGAGAAAGAAAGAAAGGAAGAAAGGAAGAAGCCTAACCAAAGCTAATTCCCTCAATTTACACACAGTTGTGTCTTGCAAGTAAAATATGATATTTGGCCATTCCCGGGGTCTTGTGGTTCCAAGAGAAAAGCCGCAGTGCCCCGCGCACACCGGCCACGAGCGCCGTGCCAGGGCGCAGACGTGCCGCCCACGACCGACTCCGCCGCGCCGCCTCGCCTGCTCAAGGTACGAACACCCACGCAAAATAAGTTTTAAACCAAAACCCCTTTGGTGCTGGCCTTTGCGGGGGATGTCCCAGCAGCGTGCCCTCCCCGCTGGCAGGGGGGCAGGCACCCATCTCACGCCGCCTTGGGGCTGCCCACGGCTGCCCACGGGGAAGGGCCACCAGTGACACCAGCCCCCCAGGCCGTGGCCAGCGCACGCAGGCAGCCCCTCGGCTGACATCCAGCACGGGACACGCGGGACTTCGGTCCTCCAAGAGAGGAGCCGGAGCCCGGACCTCCATCAGCCCTCCGTGAAGCAGCGCTCTCCCTTCCCAGTGCCGTCCCTTCTCTACGCCTTTTTAACAGTTCACACGTATGACGACGGCTACAGAACAGCCGGGGCAGGGGACAGGGCCCCCTTCTCCGTGACTATGCGGAAAGACTTCCACGGCGGCAGCGCTGTACGCCACGGAAGGTAGGAAACCCTGCGGGAGATGCCACCACACCTGGTTACTGAGGGAGCTCTATCAAAATTAGGGGAAGAAAGAACTAATTAGCAGTGAGTGGTGGGAGCAGATGAACTCTTTGAAAGGGAAGACCTTGCTTTTATGCCTCTGGCACCTCAGTAACAAGCAGAAGGGAAAAGAAATATAGAAAGTACGTGAGACTGATGAGAAATTATTTGAAAACCCATAGAGCAGGACTGGGCGTTTAGTTACGAGCTCTGCACAAGAAATGTGTTATCTGCTCCGTCCCAGGAGTCGCTGCCCAGAGAGAACCCCCCGGCTCCATCACGCCTTTGCTGGGACGGGGATCTTCTGCAGGTTTGTCGTGCATACGAGAGGGGGGACGTCTCCGGGGGCAGCACCCCGGGGAAGGGGCCCCGCACCTCTCCCTGCCGAGCTGACCAGAGCTGCAAATACCGTCCAACGCTCGGGGAATGAGAGAGAGAGATCACACCCACCTGACCAATCCGCCAAAATCAATCCGAGCCCTAAGAAACCGTCTCCCGTCACAAACGAACGCAGCCGGCGGCACACACCGAGCAAAGACCTCGCTGACGTCAGCGGGAAACAGCCGCGTCCCGAGTGGCATTTGCCAGAGGCAAAGGAAGGAATATTGGCTGCGAACGCCGCTCAGCAGGACGGGCAACGGCGCTCGCAACGGGGGGGGGGGCAGCAAACCGGGGCCGTCGGGGGGAGACAGGCACGGAGATACGGAACATCTGCCTTCCCGGGGGGCGTCGCACCCCTCTGCACGGCTTCCCAACACGGGCTTGTCCATTGACAGCACCGCAAAGACTGAAGGAATCTGGCTTAACGAAAGAGAAAAATCTTTTTTTGTTTGTTTTTCAGTGAAAAAAAAATCCCACAAAAGCTGTACAACAAGATACTATTAAAATAGCTTGTGGGAAAATCTTCCAGTTGGTCAGCCCAGCCCCTGGGTCTGAGTCGCTCGAAAAGTCTGAATATATTTAATTTATTATTTTCACCATGGAAACGCTCAACAAAACTGACCTTTTCAGTTTCAATAAAACTGGATCTTCCTGTAGGTCCCCTGTCAGCCGCTGCAATAATAAGTGGAAGTGCTAAAACCCGGAGTTATTAAAAACCAAAAAAAGAGTAAAATGGCGCCCGAGCCCTGCCGCTCCTGGGCTGGATCCGGCCGCGCTCGCTCTGCCGGGAGACGCGTCCTCTCCTTCAAACATTTCAGAAAACCCAACTCCATCTGTGATTCTGCTGATGCAAACACGGAGGAGCATCTGCTGACTCCCGTGAAGTTAATCCTGGCTTTGCTGGGTCCCGCCTGGCGCAGGATGCGGCCGTCGCATCTCTACCGACACGCTGCAGCTACGCTGACCTGCGGTGTGCCATTTATGGGGTATCCTCAGCAGTGCTGACTACTCTGGTGCACTTACCCTTCCCCATCAGGCTCTTCACGTACCTGTGCCTACGCAGAGCACCGATACACACCCTCAGGCACTGAGGAAGATGAGTCTTTCTTCACCCGTCGGGATGTTGCTTCCCTCCGGACGGCCGTGGCAACGATGGATACGGGTGCGGGTGGGGGAATGGAGCAGGATGGGTGGCAACGCACAGAGATTCATAGAATTATTTCAAACCCCAAAGTTCCTTCTGTTTTTACCAAGGAATTCTGGCATTCCTGTGCTTCAGACTATGACCAGTCTCGAAAGCAACAGCTATAAAATATGGCTAGAAAAAATACTGACGATGTTTGTTTCGGCGTGTGCTTTGTCAAGTATCCGTCGTTTGGCAGCAGTTGAACAAAGAAATAATTTCTCCCTTGTGTTCAACTTCCTCCAGTGGCTGGGCAGCCTGCCTTTGTTCACGGAGGTATCCTCAAGCCTGATGAAACTCAGGCGTTCACATCTGAGTCGATGCTCCTGGAACCGGGTGGTTTTGATGTATCCTCATCTACATTTCACACGTCACGTTTTCAGTAAAATATAGATATGGGTAGACAAAACGTAAAACACAGCAGCTTTTAATAACCCTCTCAGATTCCGGGCAAACCACGTTGTTAACAACAGCTACAACCACCTCCCAGCGCATCCCCTCCTCCCGCACTGCGGGCTGTATTAGCTCGGAAGGCTGTATTTTCTCTCGAGACCCAAAATGAGTTGTTAACACGCCAGGTGTACTCGATCCAGTTATTTCACATGTCAGACAGACAACAGCATCTGACTCCAAACAGCAGCCTGCGAGCACGGCGAGGAGTCGCCGCGTGGCCGTGGGCGGCACGGGGAGCCCCGGGGACACGGCCCCGCTCCCGCCGGCACACGAGGCACCGCACGCTGTGCCTCCCATCCGAAAGACACATGAAATCAGGACTGCGTTTCGCTATGCTTTCAGTAAAACACTGCCTGGCTATGGACGCTGTATATTGCAGGGACAAGATACAGCGATTACCGAGCGTTAGCGATGACATTTCCATTCGAAGCGCGCCTGGAAGCAGCCGTCCATGCACGCTGCCTGCCTGCCGAGAAGAAAGATGCAGAACCGGACTGAACCTTTTTTCTCGGCAGCTTTACCATCCCTTTGGACTTCCCAAAATACGAAATCTTGCAAGTATCTGATCTCACATCACTTTCTTCCCCTTTGCTTTTACGACAGAAGTTTTGGCTGCCCCCGTTCCCACAGCGGAGCTAATCTCCGGTGGCCCAACCTCAGCTGAACCTCATTCAGCGTTTGTTGCTGGGGCGGCAGCAGCAGAACATGCCGCTCGTTAGCGAGGCCACAGGTTTCGACGGTGCCACCCTGCTCTCCCTCGTACAGAGGCGTGAAGGAAGAAATACCCACCTTCTGCTCCCAGGTGCCGTGGACTAGGCGGTGACGGAGCATCACTGTGTCCAGGTTCCTCTTGTCTCTTCCCGCTGCATCCTGCCGTCCAGGTGTCCCAGCCCTCTTCTGGTGGGGCACCCCCGGCTCCTGGACACAACCTGTTTGGAGCAGAGGGCCGGTGGAGGCAGGAGCCCCAGCAGGCGCTTGCACGTGGGGAACCGTTCTTTCAGCTCCTGCTCCACCTGAGTTGTCTTAAGCTTGGCCTCCGCCCCAATGTGATATTTTTTCCTTGACAGCTTGAGTAAAAATAACTTTTGCTGTTCTGAAGACTATCGAAAGTAAAAACCAACAAAAATAAACCCCCTTTTCCTATTTCATGCTGTCATTTTTGGAAGAGCTTTACAGCAAAATGGCTGAAGTGTTGGCATGGGAATAGCTTTCGGCGGTACTATTGCCTGAACGTCGTTATCATGTCACTTACCGTGGTTATGTAGTGCACGTGCTGCAAAAGCTCCGAGAGCTGCGCAGAGGGTTGGGGCCATGGGGCAGGACACGTCACTGCTCCGTGGGATGAGATGGTCCACACCCTGGAGAACCTACAGCGCAATGGTGTAACGGCACCCTTGGGGCTGCTGGCATGTCTTCAGGGCGGTCAGGCCCGAACAAAAGCAACTTTTGGCAGAGTTAATTCAAAGTTTTCAGTTCAGCAGAATTTCACGCTTCACATTGCCATCCGAGAGCCCCATCTCTGCCACCGCGTCTGCGCTGGAGGGCCGGCAGTGCCTCAGTGGGGAGGCTATCAGGCTTTGTCAATACAGGGCAAATTGCAGAGGTAAGGATTTTACCTGTTTATTTCATACCCCCTAAATGTGAAGAATGTTACTGAAAACCCACAGCAAAGCCAGCTGAAGAACGAAGGAAATAAAGGCAGCAAGCGAAAAGCTGATCCTGAAGGAGGGACGAGGATGAGCCCATCCACGAGCTCCGAGTTAGAACATTTTATTTTAGACCTTTTATCTGTTTACTGGAGCTTTAGACCTTTGCTCCTACCACTGCATTTGCTGAAGGCAAAGGTACGGATGATTGCACCCGACACGTTTCCTCTACCGGTGACATTCAGGCGCCTCTCGGCCGCGCGACCAGCGCATTCGGAGATTGCCCATCCTCTCGGAAAGTCCACCTGGGACAGCCGCGTGTCGCTGAGCCCCGCCTCAGACGGAGAGACCGCGGCGTTTTGCACAAACCGGGGATCTGGTTTAATTGTCAGAGCTGACAGCTTGGGCAGGCAACCCAAGGCATGAGGCTGGTGGGTCACGCTCTGACAAGAAACATAAGAAAACAACGCAGAGGTTTTTAAAACGGGCATGGCACCCCAGGCAAAGCCTGTGGCAGAGAGGGACGACCCCGAGCATCTCCGTCCCAGCCCTGCGCCGGGCTGCACACCCTCCCAGAAGGTTTCCGAACAGCTCTGGCCCCGTTGCCCGGCAGAGGGGTCAGCCCTGACCTACCCCCCAGCAATGGGGCAAGCGAGCCGGAGCTGAGTTTGAGCCAAGTGCTGGCGAGATGGGGCTGGGGGAGAGGGGGAACCTCTTCACAGTGCTAATTCTGCAGAAACTAAAGGTCTGACCCGGTTCTTCATTTCATCCCTGCTCGGTAAAGGCGGCACCTTCAGAAAGAGGTTCCTTCATACGCTGGGCCAAAGGCAGCGCTGGTGCCACCCCTCCGCCCGCCGGTACCCGGGAGGGGACGCGGCCCCGCTCCCCCTTCGGAAGCGTGATGCCTATTGCCTTCCCAAGGGAACCCCAAACAAAGCCGGGCTCAAAGGAACTGCGCAAAATCAAAGACTGCCTGGGGGAAATCAAGCAAACCTCCTCTCTGCATGGCATTAAAGCCCAAATTTTAAGGAAATAACCTCGTGCGCTGCAGACAGTTTGTTTCGCACTGCTAGTTCTTCAAATGACTTTAAATTACACATGCTCAAATAAAAAAGGATGGCAGTAAATAGGATGCTGTAACTAAACATTGCTCCTTAACAGGTAGCAGATGAGATGCCAGCCGTATCATACAATGGCATAAAATCTAAACAGATTTTCCTAATATTTCTCCTTCACTTCCATTCAAGAAAAAGAGGGGCCCTATTTGCAGCCTGTCATGGAGAGCTTGGAACACCGCTGGGGTTTTCCTTTGGGTTCCCTATTATTTATCTTATTTTCTAAGCACATTTCTCAAGAACTGTCCGTGGACATTTCTAAGCTTTTATATTTTTTTTCCGTTTTTTCTCAGTCCCAGTATTCCCAAAGGAGGCAAAGCAACTGAACACACAGTCCTCACCCTCGTTGACCTGTTTTGTTTTCAGAGCGACACAGCTCCTTGTCCGGACAAAGAAGACGACTCCAGACATTTGCTCTACGCCACAACCCGTCCTTCCCTCTCCTCTGTGCAGCCATTACCTCCGCTCGTCCCTTATCCGCCCCCCGGGTAAGCTTACCAGCGGCGCGGCAGCGCGGACAGGAGGAGAGAAGGTGAGGGTTTGCGCGGTAACGCACATCGATGGCGCGGACGGGGCAGCACCACCCACCCGGGCTGAGAGCAGCGCTGAGGTGAGGAAGTCTGAGTCCTCCATCAATCCAATCACAGCCACTAACACCCGCAGGTGAAAAGGCCCCGGCATCGGTATTTCGCTGTATTACCTGTTAGCGTAATGGCACCTTGCTACCCCTAAAACACAGATTTTTGTGCCCCAAAATAAAAGCCAATGGCTGCCAGATCTAACTATTAGCTAGCCCGGTGGCTATCCCGTGCCAGACGGGGCTGGCTCGCCCAGACCTCACTGGAGCTGCCTTCTGGGCTTCAGCTCGACTCCTTCATTAAGCGTGCTGAGGAAAAGGCGCTTTCTTTTATAAATTAGGCTATTAGCTCAGATTCACTTTCTCTCTTCACTTAATGAAAAGCAAGTTTCTACAGCACGTCAAATAAATAGCCCATAAGTACAACACAGTCAAGTTCTTTTAATGTATTTCTTAGAAAACGGGGAGTTCTCGTGGTAGGTCAGCCTCCCGTTCGTATCCGTCACAATCCTCAGCAAGAGGACGACCAACGTCTCTGCATCCCGTAGAAATCAGCGCCACCTCCCTCCTGTTACCAGCTGCACCTCCGTGCAAAAGCACTCTCCCTCTTTCCCTTCAGTTCCCGTTTCGGCTTCCCTTCCCGCTCCCGCCGCCGCTCAGCCCGCGAGGCAGCGCTCCAGCACCATGCCGTGTTCTGGCTCCCGGAGAGTCTCATCGTTTGGAAGGACGAGATTTCCCAGCGTCCTCGAGCCACTTCATGTTTTCCCTTCCTCTTCTAACACGCGCCCTCCCCCTTCATCCTTCCTCACCACTCTTATCCCCTTTACTATTTTTTTCCCATTTTGCTATTGATCCATTTTTCTCTTCTCCCTCTCCCCTTCAACTCTTTGCTTCTCTTCTCTCCCTGCCCCATCCCACCGAAGCTTTCCGGCTGGATGCGTTACCTGCCGCGGTGAGGGGAAGCACTGCGCCGGAATTCACGTTGCGCTATACAAGGAAAGCAACACTACATACACCGACAGAAACAGCAATGCATAATCTTGGTGTTCTCCCCTCCCCGTGCTAAATTCCCAAATCCAGAAGCCTCCCGTTATCAAAACGGTTTTAAATAAAGCTAAGGAGAGACTTAAATGGAAAATAAATTGGGCATTTAATGCCTGATTCCGGAGCGCGCGGCTCCGCTCACTTCAATAGCCGCACCGCACCCCTTTCATCAGGCTCTGGCTCTGCAGAGGTGTCTCTGTTCGCCTGCGTGTTCCCCATTCTTCCACAGATGATACGGACACCCTGTATCGCCAGATAAGCAATATATGTCACTCTTCCTTGCCTCGGATTAAAATGAATATGTTAATTTATTTTCTATTACAGGCTGCAGCACGAACGAGGGAGGGAGAGGAGCGTGTTCTGCTCTCGGCTTTCTGCTCAGAGCCCCGCGGACGGGCTCTGCCCTCCTGCACGCGCTTGGCCGAGCGGCCCCTCGCTCTCGTGGTAAACCCTTACATACTTCTGCATAAAGTGGGTGTCAGTAGATAACGACTACTCTGAGGCTACGTGATTTTGTGCTTTTTACGCCTAAAGCAAATGAATCCTAACCTACCTCCTACCCACGTCCGTCTAGGACAGACCCTCCCCAGCTGGGGGCAGGCAGAGCGCATCAGGGTGACATGCATTCCCATCGTAATCAATACAGTATCAACCGTGAAATAAAAGTGCTTTAATTGAAAGCCCTGTCAGAACAACCAGAGTGATGCCAAGAGATCATTTTTCAGCCCCCAAGACGACCGGAATGAAAATGTAGGAAGTAGTTCTTCGGAGGTTGGAGGACAACTAGCCAGAAGGAGATAATACTACAAGTTTATACATTCTGTGTATTTCCTTTCCATTTTATAGAGAATCATCTCTAAACTGTCTGTCGCCCGTGCGTGAATTATGGCATCAGGCTCGGGAGGCTGCAGGTACAGAGGGAGACTCAACGCACACATACCCCACACCCATAACACGCTGACGCAGAACCCTTTCTTGCCCTGCTCAGTGGATGCAGAGGAAGTGACAAGGAAACGTGCCTCTCACGTATAAAATACAAACCAGAAAAGGAAAGTCTTCTCCCCAGTGAAAAAGTACAGAGTATTTATATACGTGTTGATGTACACGCATACACAGACATACACGTGTGCGCACACTGCGGGAGGGAAGGAGGGGAATGAGACACGGGGAAAACCAGTAAGACCTTTCCGCTGTCACCAAAACGCGGTACTCCTGTTAACGTGAAAAGACCCAATCCTTGTACGCAATCAAATCTCCCAAGATGCGGTCTGACACGTATCCCTTGCTTTCTATTTAGATGTACGCTCGGACTACTGAATCACAGATTTAAAACATGCAGAATCGGTGCAGGAAACTGTGGGGAACGGCAGAAATAGGTTCCTCCCGAAGACTCAATTGAATTACTCTGAAAAGATTAATTAAAATTGAATTCTCTTTTGACACAAAATCTCCTGTTTGCTAGTTCTTGGTATGTCTATTACCCAGTTTCCATTAGGAGATATTATACTCTGTAATGAAATCTACTCCAAGGGCCCAGTGGGATCAAACAAAAAGTTTACTGTATTCTGGCAGCAGCAGCAGCAGCAGCAGCGGGGTTACAACGCGAGCTGGCACGCTTAATGAAAAAGGGTTGACGTGTTACCACCGGGTTCCGATCAGTGATCTGCATGGTGGTTTTTTAAGGTACAGAAGGGCAAATAATGGAGTGTCGTGTTGATCAGAGAACAGCTCGATTTGCAAAGTGACAACCTGGAGGCGGCTCTTCATTCGGTCTCTCCGAACACCGGGGGAGAGGGCAGGGAGGGAGCGCCGCTCCCCCAACCCGAAGAACAGCTTCGTAACCAGAACACGAATTATTAGAAAAGAAACGCTACCGGCCCCTCCAGCGCAGGGCTGTGGCTTTGCCGCCAGTATCCGGGGGAGCCCTCCCGAGCCTCACCTGCGTTAGGGACCGGCGCGAAGGGATTAGAGCCCAGACTGAGGGCGTTTACACCGCCACTGGGGCTGCGGGTCAGCCAGGCTAGAAAACACTGCGCCGCGCTCTACCCCGTCGCACACGCAGCCTCACGAGACGTTTCACACGCGAGGAAGCCACCCAAAACGAGCGCGGGGGCAGAGTCTGGCCCTGCATGATCTAAGGCAGAGTTTCATCGCAGCGCTGAATTAACGGCAGCGCAAAGAGTCGCTGACCGCTCTCACCGCAGACGGAAAACCCGTGTGCGAGCGCCACAGCAAACAGCATTTGTGTCCCTCTTATTCCTGCCTATTCCCCTTTTCTGGCACTTACAAAGACCAAATGAAATCCCCAGTGCCGTACGCCTTTGCCCCAGAAGCTGGCACTCACAGCAAAAGGATGAGTGTGTGTGTCAGTGTGTATGAGTATGTGAGTGTGTGTGTGTGTGTGTGTGTGTGAGTGTGTGTGGGCTGTTTGGGGCACCTCAACAGGGCAGACCAGGTACTCGCCACATCCCAAACCTGCGCTCCCAGCTGCGCAGCCGGCAGCCTCGCAACGGACAGTTCAAACGTAAACACAAGCCGCTATTTTAGTGCAGTCACACGAACGCAGCAGCTTGTGTTCTCTCTTCCTTTACTTCCAGGACGGACAGAACGCTTGAATCAAGCTACACATATCCCTTCTTCTTTTTCCTCCCTTTCAATTCCCCCTAAGTGCCCGGTCAATTAAACCTTGCTCACACAAGTAATTCTTACGTCCCTTATTCCTGCGATGACGGTTGACAGTGTTCAGACTAAAGGATGCCAAAACCTGTTTTTCCCTAGACAGTAAAAAACCAAACTGAAATCAAAACCAAGCAGGCTAACAAAGGATTATAAGAGCTGACGACGCTTTGTGAATTTGGAAAGCTGCATTGCTCGGTTCAAAATAAAGCTGAAATCCTGATTCCGCCCTGAGCTTTCGCCTCCCCTTTTCCCACCGGTTAACGGCACTCTGCCCTTTGTCATGCGGATAGCTGTTCACAAAGGAGCTCACTGCTATCCCCTTGCTCATCTAGTCCAGATGGCCAACAGTGATGAAAATCCAAAGGTATTCCAGGAAGTGACCTTGGAGATGCTTTTGTGATTCAAAATTCTGGGAGGACTGGAAGCCTGACTCTGGAAGCACCTCTGCTTTAGCTGCGAAGAAAGCCGGTGCACCTAGGCAGCAGCGGATTTTTAAAGGACAAGAGCAGACTCTCCCCAGTTGACACGACATCTGCTACAGCGTTCCACAATCCCCGGTTTGCAAAGGAAAAAAGAGCTAGTTTGCATCACATATGTCAATAGCCAGGATTTTTGCCTTCTTACCCTTCAGATCCCATTACCTCTAATAAGGCGGGAGGACGGCGCCTGTTCAGAAATGAAAACCGAGAGGGAAGAATCAGGGAGAAATCTACAGGCCAAAGGTAGTTTACCCCCCTCTCCCCCCCCCAAACTGGTCTGCTAGCGTTCCTCGGAGGAGTTGGCCAAACTCAAAATCACAGGTCTGTGCTGCCCTCACCCCCTGTCTGTTAAGATATATAGCGGCTCTGCCCAAACCACGCCCGGCTCTGAGAAATAAAAATTAAATCAACAGGGTTTTGCAACACAAAAGCCACCCCCTCGCTTTTGCCGAGTACTATTTGAAATAAAGATGGATCATAATGTGAGTCATTTATCTCTCCTCTCTGATGCATCCCCACGCACGCCCACCGCTGCCGGGGGACCGAGGGAAGTGACCTGAATCTCAAGCACCTCTGGGTTTGCAAACAAAACCCAACCGCGGAGGTTACCCAAGCCAGAACCGACGCCGTGGCTTCCCCCGCGCCCCCCGGCTTTCCCCTCTCAGTGTTTCAGACAGCGAAAGTACGAGGGAAACGCGGAACGGCGGCATCTAATGAAACCGTGTGTCACATCGCGGAGCCGGAGTACGGCACTCCCATTTCACGGGAGGGACATCCAAGCAAGCAGACGAGCCGAAATCCCAGTGGACTGCAATACTTGTACTCGTGTTAATTGTTCGCTGAAAACAGCGCGGCAGATGCAAAGAACGGCAAAAGGAAGAACAAGAAATACCGCATTCGTTCGCAGACTCAGCCCCCCTCGGCATGAACCACGTGCAAAATCAACTCTGCACGTTATATGTTTAAAAAAACAACAACAACAAAAGTAGAACCAGCAATAGTGGCGCGAGAGGGAAAAGACGGCGGCAGCAAAGGGAAAGGGAGGAGGTGGGAGGTCGATGGGGGCTGTGTTGGGCAGTGGGCGCGCGGGGCGGCGGGTGCAGCGGCACGCTCCCCGGGGCGAAGGCGCAGAGGGCGAGGGAGGCTGGAGAGGGAAGGTCCGCGGCCAGGGAGCCGGGGCCAGGGAGCCGGGGCCAGCGGCGGAGCGGGGCCGGGAAGAGCGCCGGTCATCACACCTCATAGCTGTCGTGCTCCGGTTGGTCCTCAGAAGGGCTCCTCCGCGGGAGCCGCTCTCGCGCCTGCGCTGTGCTCCCGCTGCTGAGTCACACCGCCGATGTACAACACACTGAAAGTCAAGGAGAACGAACGCGAGCGTCGGGGGACCTGCCCCTGTTCCTGGCAGCCTAAAAAGGAGCTTGTTTATGTCACCTATGAAGGAGCCGTGACACATCTCTCCAGTGATGGAGTGATCCCGCTAGGATCGCTTTTGCTGGCCAGCATTAAGCATATTTTTCTCCGGTTCCTTTCCAGCGTGATTCATTCCACTCATCCACTCAGAAAAACATGCTCAGGGTCATCCCAACTGCAGCACAGCAAAGTCCATCACCACACTGGTAGATGAGGGCTCAATTTCTTGCCCAAACACGGGCAATAAGCAGCTGCGCACAAAGTGCATACAAATTCTGTCCCTGAGTTTTACTACCGATGGAATGACAAAGCAAACCCACCCGGGACAGCCGGGTCACTCCTGGAGAGCCCCAAGCCCCAAACGCCAGAACTGGACGGGACTTGAACGCCTCTGGCAGAGACCCAAAGTTAGAACAGCTCATGGTTTCACTCACGTGGGGTTATGTCTCAGGGAGTGACATTACCCAACAGAACCAAACCCTCCAGGTTCCGTCCTTCAAAGGGCCATCGGCAACGACTCCACCTCAGCCGCTGTGCTCCCGGGACGGACAAAACGGGAGCAGCGAAATGCTCCAAACCCCGGCGCCCTCCTGTGCTGCCGTGGGGAGTTTCTCAACATACCTCCACGTATCTCCTGCTGACAGAATCCCACCAACTGCCCAGGGAAGAGGACAAAATCTACAGCTCCTGCTTACTCCAGGTTATCGATGGAGTTTCCAAAGAGTAGTTTGGGGGGAAATTTTTGGATTCTGAGGTCTGGCTGTTCTCACTCAGACTAAATCAAATGCTTCTCGGGCTTCCCTGTCTTAACCATATTGTTCCTTCTGGGCCTTTTGGCTATATTTTATGAAATAACTGACGTCCTCTGTCTCCAGGGGACGATTTGCTGCCGCTACCAAAGGATGAACCGTATGATCTAACACATCCCTTCCAACTCTGCCTTTTGAGGTTTCTATAATTTTTCCAGAGATTTTTATTTTGTTCCCAAAGAATGGTTTGCACACCCAAGAATTTGTGCCCCTTGATATTCCTCAGTCTGGTAAAGATACTGCCTCTCCACACAGACCTTGCCTCCCCTACCTTCCAGATACCACCCGCGCAGAAGCATTGCTCCAGGGGCACGGAATTCATAGAATCATCATAGAATGGTTTAGATTGGAAAGGACCTATTCTTTCATATTTTCTTATTTTTGGTTAAGTCCCAGAAAGTTAATTTTTCTTCTGCTTTCTTCTGCCCCTAGCGTTACCGACCATTGCGCTTTCGCCTCCTCCATGACCCGAGCTGACTCCGTCCCCTTCCCCAGCTCCCCCTCACTGGCTGTCTGCCGCGTAAGCAGCAGATTTTGGGGAACTGATCTTTGGAGGAAAGCCCTGTTTCCCCCGTCAGGCACAGATACTCTAAAGCAGCACCAGTAAAACAACACCAGATGCTGGGACTGGCCAGAGCAGGGATTTAACTCCGGTCCAAGCACCTGCCTAGTTCCAGGTAGTTGTCAGAACCGCCGTCTTACCGCCCCGTACGCCCCTGTTCCAGCCGGGCATCACGAGGAGAGGAGCTCGCAAGGCGCCTGCTGCCCCACGCGGTGCGCCTACGGGGCTCAGCTCCAGGCGCATCAGCGTCCCCGCCAATGGGGACCCGAAGGGAAGGAAGGGAAGGAAGAGACCTGGGAGACGATCTGGCCTAGATTTGCGTTCGACTCTCAATGTTCTGCTTTGTTGCACCATTCTGGACGCTCTTCTCCGGGAGCTTTATTCCGAGGGGCTGCCCCGGGGTCTCCCCTTCAACAGCCCCGGGGGGAAGGGGAGGGGGGTGGATGGAAAAAAAGAACACTTCGGGTTTTCTGGCCTCAGGATTCGCCTGATCTCAGGAAATCAACCAGGTTGCAAATAAACGTATATACACACATGCGCGCGCACACACATATATATATATATTATTTTTTCCCCCCATAAACCTCAACTGCTTTTGCCGCTTCTCTAGGAGGTTGATTTTGAAATATCCTTTCCAAAGCTGGGACAGATGTTTCCAGTGTTGGGGTTTATTAAGTTCCTACGGCAGCTATTTCCAAGGCTGCTTTGTCGTATATTTCTTTGCGAGAGACTTTAAGAATGGCAGAGAGGCTTTGCAGATAAGGATTTGAATTGCAACCTTTACACTAGAAGTGTAATAGGAACATCGGGGAATTAAATAAAATTATATTTTTCCTAGACGTCTGCTTAAAAAGGAAATTCAGGATTTTATGGATGCCCCAGAGACAAACTATTACATTACATTCCTCGCAGTTCTTATTTGAGCACTGTCTGTTTGAGCACCTCAAATAGCACAGAATCATTCATAAAGAATGGGCAAGAGAGACTGTGTCCCATCAATATTTCAAGCTTGGTTATCAAATCAAGAGAAATTCATGAGTTCTGCTCCAGCTCAACATTTGCAGGTTTGATATTATTGTTTGACAGTTTAGGGGTTTTTCCCTCTGCATTCTCATTGTCTTTAATATTTTATATAATATTCCAGTTGATGCTATTGTAATATTTATTAATTTTTTTTTGTACTTGGCTGCACTAACCAGTTTTCTCTTTTCTCTTTCAGCAGGGAGAAATTCACACTCATTTGCTATTTGTGGGGTGATGACATAGTGTGAAGAAGCAGTAATGATGACTGACTGATAGAAGACACCATATGTTCTCTTCATTTTTCTCTGTGCTATTTTCTGAGAGATGCATAAAGACTCAATATAAGATGAACTTTCCTATAATATAGAATAAATTAAAAAAAAAGACTTTTCTTTTCAAATAATTGACAGGATGGGGAAAATAAGCTTTTTTCTAAAGCATTCAGATAGTACTGCTATAAATACCAGGCTCCAAATCACTGAGATAAATAATTTCCAGTCTTTTCCACCGGAAATATTTTACATGTGTCTGAGCACCAAAACCAACTTTACAATTAATTTCACCCTCCCCCAAACGTTTTCCAGCCTTCCACAGCAAACGCTCTGAAAACGTAAGTCGCATTTGCTTATGACTAAACAAAAGTAATTCCTTCCTATTTTGAAAGAAGTGAGATTATATATATGATTCTAAGTGAGAATTCGTAAGGTATAACCAGCAATCCTGATTACAGGCACAGCACTGGTATCAGTAGGTCACAACAGCAATACTAGATTATACGTGGGGATGTTTCTTTACACCCTGAGTGTACGAGTCTGTACGACTAATAACACAGGAGACTCCCTTCAGTAAATATTGCATTTGCTTTAACACGTTTTAATCTCAAAATAATTAGAAATCTCATTTCATATAAATACCTGAATGAAAATCTTTTCTTGTGGTAGCGCACGCATTTACCAAGTGTATTGTTTTCTTATATAAATGTTTTCATTTTCTTTTTTCCATTCTGTCCTCTTATTTCATACTACCCTCTCAAAACCAAGGCTTTTAGATTGTTGCCCTTCCTCCTAACTTTGTAATAGCCACTAACTGGCACCAGACTGCAGCCAGAGCCATACGCGTATCTGCTCATGTTATTAAGCAGTCAGGAGCAGAAACAAAGAAGTAAACAAAAGGGATTCTCGTTGCCTTCTGTTCCATTGGAGACAGAGAGGGAAAAAAACAAAAAGCCATACTCCCAAATACAAAAATAAACCCCAGAAAATCATTGTTTCGAGACACCTTATTTTTCAAATTTCCAAGAACGTTTTGCAAGTAATGGAGATGGAATTGAAGAAAAACGTAATTGGGAGTCCTGCAGGGAGTGGGGCAGAGAACTCGCTGGAACCGGACCTCGTGCCAGGGCTCTCATTTGGGCTTTGTTTTCAAGGTCATTCATCTAAAGCATTTTTCGTGACACAACCTGAATAAAGAATACAGAGCCGCGTTCTGCTCACCCTGCCCGTGAGAGCGGCCACCACGGATGCAGCAGGAAAGTTTCCTGATGCCACGCGAACAGGAGTTGGCCCTCGGAGTACGGTATTCTCCCCGGTCACCTGCCATAGCAACAAGACATCGAGGGATATTTTACATTTATAGTATGGAACTCAATGCACTCTCCCAGGTTAGACTTATTTATTTTCGCTGTTAAAGCCTATGCGCTCTGCGTCACAAAGAATATGACAGAAGGCGCCCAAGGAAAGCAATGATTGCAGTTTTCACGTAAGGAACGTGGGTTATTCTTCCTTTGAACTCCAAGTGGCATGAATGCATCTCCCCCTGGAAAGCTGTACCACGTGCACTTTTTTTTTCTATGACAACAGAATTACATAAAGTCAGATCGCAAAACCCTCAATCAAATATTCCATTCATCAGCAAAGAGCTGGCTTGCTTAAAGACTACAGGATCGGGTCCCTGATCAATACTTTAATAAATAACAGCTACTTAGCGGGAACAATTGATTGCCGGGGAGCAGACTAAGTATAACGTATTTCTGTTAATCTAGTCAAAGGATAAATGTCATAGTTTATTTACAAGACACACCTGGAACTATTCAGAGGGTTGTAGAGAGGATCCGTCTTGACACGCGTTTAACACTCTGTGCGCGTGACGTCTCATTAAGGGTGGGCTGCAGGTACGTCCCACCGAGTGGACGGCTCTGCTGGTGGCCGCCCCCCCGGGCTGCCAGAGCCCGGCTCCACCACCCGCCGGCACCGAGGGCCGCTCACGGCACCCGCCGCTCCCGAAGGCGCGGAGTGGGCGCAGAGCGCAGCGTTCCTCCGTGACGCACCGCTCCATCTACCTCCTCTCCTCATCTCACCGGTGGCCACTCCATCGCGCCGAGCGACAGCCAGCTGTACCCCGGGTTTGCTCCTGTCAGACCATTCCTCCTGCTTCACAGCTGTGCAGGAAAAGCCTCTCGGCATTTTAGGGTGGAAAATAGCCAGTAGAGAGTGCAAGAGGCACCTTCCGTGCAGTTCCTCCCCAGGTCCCATTCCGGGCTCTAGACAGGGCACCCCGCACCCCACCGCGCCCCGGCTACAGCCCCTCTGCGCCCATGTATCCGTCAAGAGCATCATCGCTCCAGTTCTCCTCCCAGTACTCCCGTGTTTCTCCCCGGGGGGGGTCTGTGTTCAGAACCACCTTCTCTGGGGAGTAAATGGGGTCCACCGCTCTTCCCAACTGGTCTTAAAATACCTGTATTGCCAGTAACGTCACACCGCAGCCCGGAGGGGGCCGTGCCCGGCAGGACACCCGCATCCCCCCGGAGGGTGAAGACCCCCCCCCCGCCCCG
>VUYV01000150.1:795370-827703 GCA_008711295.1 Anarhynchus alexandrinus
GCTCCGCTCGGGCGCGGGGCTCCGGGACGCCGCTCGGGGCGGGGGATGGAGCCGGCGGGTCGGCGGGGGTCCGGCCGCACGGCCGCACCGCAAGGGCAGTCCCGGCAAAGGAGTTGCCAAATGCCGGCGGCTCCCCGGGCTGCCCCGCGGCGAGCGGGGGGGACGGGACGAAGGCTCCGCGCCGGAGATGCTCTGCGGGGGGACGGGGGGGCCGCTCCCGGCCCGCCCCGCCTGCCCTGCCCGGGGGTTACCGACCCGGCTCAGCCCCTGGGGACGTCCGTGCCCCGGCGAAGAGGGGTTCCGCGCAGGCGGGGCGGCCCCGGCGCCCCCCGGCAGCCCGGAGCCCCGGGGCGGGCTGGGGGGGTCGCAGCGAGCGGGCGGTGCCCGGTCCCGGGTGCTCTGAGCTGTAGGAGGGGTGAGGAAAGCCCCTTACTGTAATTGTGTTATAAGGTCGCGTTCCGTCGGCAGCTGACTTGTGTTGTGTCCAGGTTGTGTTGTTAACGTGCTGAACAAAAACCCGGAGATGCTAATTTTTTTTGATGTTAGGCGCTCGTCCTGAAATGCTCGTATTTTATTGCAAGATTTAAAAGTTGCAGCTCTTCAGAGAATAGGCAGTACGTACAGAGCCCGTGAGGGAGGATGAACGGCAAACCCGGTCGGTCTCAGAAGTGAAAATCGGAAATGCAGTCGCTAAATCCATTTTGTTTATTAATGACGCTCACCATTTGATGAGAAAGCTATCCCCAGTTTATCCCGAGAAGATTTCATTCTGTCAGATGCCTGGCGTCTCATCAATTCCTTTCATGTCCCCGGGATTTTCTCTTCTCCAGGAGCAGGCCACAGCAGCTCTCGGTGTCGGGGATAACCGTTAAGCTCTTCTTTTGAATTCATGAGCTTCCAAATTAAACTTTTGCTGACACCTGCTACCTAGCCTGGCTGAGCAGAATGGCAGCGTCACCCGGGCTTCTGGAGCCCTGCTGCCGAGCGGAGGAAATCGCAAGCAAAAATAGGTGTAAAGCGCGCGGGCTAGGTCACACAGCGATTCGGGGGAGCTCTGGGAAACTGTGGCTACTGGAAATTTAATCAAAGTCTGCTTCTAACGGAGCAAACTTTCCAACAGCAATCACAGGCAGGAATTAAATCCATAGAGTAGACGGCAACGGAGATTAATAATCATCATCATCATCAATTAGCTGATGGAATCAAACAGAACAAAATGAGGGTAAACAAAAAACCGGCTCCCCTTCCCCTTCGAATCTAGTCCCACCTTTATTTATCCGGTGTCAAGGATCTCTCCTCAGCGCTGCTTTCAAGTGCCAAAAAATTTAGCAGGTGTCATAACATAAGGTCAAGACTTAATTATTTATATGGAGACATCAATCATCGTGTGGGGATGATTTATTTATAAATCACCAGAGCTGTAAAACGAGACTGTGAATTCTGATTTCCTCCTGCTCGTTCCTGGAGGGGACCGGGGGGGGTCCGAGCTGCGGCCGGGTGACCGCTGGAGCCTGCGGGAGCTTCTGCCCGGCCCCGCGTGGAGGAGGGTTTTCTACGCCTTTTAAATCGTGTAACCAAAATGTCACCGGGGAAATCTCATGCATATTTGCTACATCTCAGTAATGAACATTTACCGATTATGGATTATCTGGAGAATTTAGCTTTTTAAACATTATTCAAATTTTTATGTTTATGTAAGCTAATAAGACTGAGGAGATTCAGTAACTACTCTTTGCCTTATGGTATTTGAAAAGTATGTCCGTTGGGCTTAGCTCAGCATCTTCCAGAATCGCTTTTAAAATGCTAAAATAGAATTTTTCTGCCTGAAAAAAAAACCCCACAACACCCTATCTGTACTCAGTATAATGCTCTTTGCTCACAATTAATGCCAAAAATCAATTTGCTAACATGCTTTTTATGTTTCTGCTGATCGCAAACAGGATGGCACAGTAAAAGCTTTTATTGCCATCCGATTAGTCCACGGTGGCGGTAAGCGAATAGCTTGGGCTCGTGCGGCCGGAGGCTCCCGCGCTGCACGCGGCGGGCGCAGAGAAGCGCGCGGGGTGCTGAGCACCGGGCATCATCCTGCGCCGAGTCGTTCAAAGACTGTTTATCAACCGTATGAGCAGAAGCAGGATCGGGCCCGTAGCTTTCCCCGATTGCTGGACAAAGTAATGGACACGCGCTTGGGACGTTCCCCAACCGCCTCCTCTGCGTTTCTGATGAAGGGTTAATTACAGCCAGGGATTCTCAGACAGTTGTCCGCTTATTTATCTGTTAATAGAAGTGGTGCTGCTGATCTTATTTACATGATTGCCTTTCAGACAGGGAGGTGATTAACTTTGAGTGAAAACTGGTTAAAAAAAAAGGCAGAATACGGGAAGAGAGAGATGGAAAGGAAAGTTACGGTGAAAAGAGTAGAGCGAGGAGGGAAGGTCTCCTTTGCTCTCCTATCATTATCTCGTAAAACTCCCCGTAGCGCAAACCCATAAGCTTCACCGTTACAAAGGACTATTGGAAGCACGAGGAGTATCCAGGGCAGCTCGTGATCCTTCTGAACTTCATGGCAGGACTCCATTTTGGCAAGAGCAAGTCAATAAGCTCTCCTGCACACCCATTATACTGCTCCCACTGATCTTAGAAGACGACCATTTATCACTCTATTTCAGTGACAGAAATACTAAAATAATATTTCACTGGGTTTGTCAGAGGGTGTAAATTATGGGCAAAAGGATGGATGAGCTGGCAACATCTTCAAGGAACAATTAAGACATTAAGAGTGTGGGGAAATGTTTTGAGGCGTTAACCAATCAGTGGGAAAATCGGAATTTAGGACCCGATTGGGTTATAAGATGTTCCTTGAGCACCCTCTGGATCTTGCCCGGAGCCTGTGAAAAATGAAAGATTAATAGTATTTCTTGCAGGCAAGACCAGTCAGCTGCTTGTGTATTTTTATGGTATACTGGGTACATTTATAGCGCTTAGTAATGCCAGCACCGTTCCACATAAAGAGCAACAGATGAATGTATCGTGAAACAAGGCACTGGCAAGGCAGGTGGGAAGCGATTTCCAAAATCCTGCGGTAACCAGGCTGGGAGAAGCGTCGTGCGACGGTAGACGCAATGTAATAGCCCTAAGGGGCTTTAACAGAAGGCAGGGTGAGAGCCCCGGGGTGAGAGCCCCGATGCGAGGCTGAGCCCGACCCACGCTTTCGGTGCACTCGCTGCCGGCAGCGCCGGCCTCCACGCCGCTCCGTCCCCGCCGCGGCAGAGGGCCGAAGGGACGGCGAAATCACGGTTGAGCGCAAAGAGGAGAAAGGAGGGGAGTGGAATTGTATTGGCTCAACGGCAAGAAACAGATCACAGATTTCCCTCATCAGCCAGATGATGCCTAACTAGGGCACAAAGCGAACCACGAAGGGAGGTGGCAGATTTCGCAAATTAGTCACGGCAAAAATGGTGAATTTCACAGCTTGAAGTGAATTCATGTTATAGGATGAAACAGCACAAAGTGATTAAGAGCTCTAACTGATAGAAGTAATAAGCATGTGAGCCTTAGTCATCACCCAGCAGCCGACACTGCTCCCTGGCTTCAGCTGAGCCACAGGAGCAACACCTTCATCAGCCTCCTCCCACTTCTGATGCCGAGCGGGAGCTGGTGGGGACAACCACAAACAAACGAGGTCCCACAGATGGCTCCGGGAGGTTTCCGGCTCCGGGAGGCACCACCGCAGCGCTCCAAGGAGAGTGGGAGCAGCCACTCTGCAGGAAGACGTTCTGCAGGTGCTGTCTCCACTCCCGGTGCCACCACGGAGACCTGGAGCCGTGGCTTCCGCAGGTGAGGACGTGCCATGAGAAGAGCAAGCCAGGGGACAGCAGGGCCTGGTCTTCACGGCGTGACCCCACCGGTGAGCAGCAGGGTGGGAGGACAGCTGAGAGAGGTTGGAAGGAGGGGGGACACCGTTGCGGCACACTCCCTGTGCTGCTGGGGACAACCTTCCAGGTCCGGCAGTGCCGCTTTTGGAGCCGTTAGGTGCTGGCACGTGCCGCCTCGCGATAACCACACCACAGCACGCGTCCCTAACAGCAACCAACCGTTAAACAGCCCACTCAGTGGCTTGCTTCTGAAGGCCGCCCAATTTCCGTTATTTCCGGGGATAACGGCCAACGCCACGAGCCTCTCGCGCAGGGGCTCCTGCCTGACTTCTGCTGGAGAAACGTTTCCACAGTGGTGACAGCGCGTTTTCAAGGAAAGCTCCGCTCACAGGCGCGGGAAGCTCACCCTACCACTCGTACCCCTGCTTAGGCAAAGGCAAAAATTCTGGAGAAAAACGTCACCGCTACATCTTAATTCTTCTGTTTCAATGTACGCTCTCCTGTCATAGTTACTGACAATCCATAGGGCGAAACGGAAGCAAAGCGAGCTAATCACCCACCGGGGCGATGCCGCCATGGAGGATTCCTCTCCTCCAGTGGCATAAGTCTCCATCAGACCCTTCCCCGGGGCGGTGGGACAGCGGGACAGCCCCCGGCCGAGCGGCTTCGCAGGCTGCCAGGAAGGTTAACAAACCCCGGCGCTGGCAGACGGAGCTGAAACTGCCGTGGAGCCGTGAACCCTTCAGAGAGCAGAGCCTGCCAGCGCTCCGCCGCGCGTTGAGGGCGTTCCAGCGCAGCCGGCGCCGCTGGGCGCAGCTGCAGGAACAGCACGCAGCGAGAGGAGAGAAGCCGCGGACGTTGCCAGGACCAAAACCGTAGAGGAATGTAATGGGGCAGTGCCAGTTCCTTCAAATCCCACCTGGAAGTTATCAGCCATCCGGCGGCGGAGCACCCGCGTCCCAGAATACGCAATGCGCATCGCCGGCGCCGAGCCCCGCTGAACCTCGGCCGGGCACCGCGCGCTCGCGGCCCCGCTCCTCCCGACCCGCGGCCGGCCAGAGGGGGTCTCAACTTGCGCGTCGGAGGAACACCCTCGAGAGGAATTGATCGCTCTTGAATGAGGATGGGAAAGCAAAGTTTGAAAAGAATTAACATTTCTAAAGCGTTTCCGAAGGAATGCCCTTGGACTCCTGGTAGGGAGCGAGAAAGGACTTTTTAAAAGGCGGGGTGGGGGGAGAGGCCCTCCTCTCCCGAATTGATTTCAAAACTTGGCAGATTTAAGAAACCTCTCAGTAACATTTTGCGGATCGATGCTAATTTGATGCATCGGAGCTCAGCACTGTGCCAGCTCACTGTCAGGCCGATATTAGCTAGGCGCTTTTTGAGCATGTTTATAGCTCAAGGCCCATTAAATATGCAGACCCGACAATTATTGCACCTCCCTTAAAATACTTAATTTGAAATGTGTATCCCGGCATCCGGGAGTGGTCTTCCGCTCGCGGTCAGGACGAAGGCTCGCCGGCTCAGGGGGAGGCGGGGGTCCGTGCTGGGGGAGACGGGGCCGGGGGCCGCGCCGGCGGTGGAGGGGGAAGGCGGGCAGGGGCTGCCGGCGAGCAGCACCCCCGCCAGAACCCTCCTGGGCCCCCTCTGCCAACCCCTGTTCCTACCGGGACCAGCCTCGTGAGAGCCCGCTAATGTACGTAAATGACACTCGTGGAGAGAGCGGTAATTACTCACACTGGGAAAGGTGGTGGGATCAGTTACAAAAACTTTCCGGGTGGTTTTTCAACTTGAATGCCCGCAATCACATCCCCTGAGAGCGAGGAGCTAAATACAAGTCGCGCTATTTTGTTGCTGATTTGAGCCAAAGCTGCGGGAGAGCCCGGGTTTTAAATTTGGGTCTCTCTAATACCCGCACAGAAATAGTTTGAGACGTGATGGTTCCTCGTTCTCTTCGGTGTGGCCCTCAAATGCAAAAATGATCCCCTTCTGAGCTGGGGGAATCAAAGCAGTAGTTAGCCGGTGACATGTATATGTAGATGAGTAACTTTAGGCACCTGTGTTTGAATATTTGATTTAATATGCCTTCGTTTTTATATCCCGAGATGGGGATGCTACTTAACTCAAAGAAGATCAATTAATTTTTCTGTTGCTTTTAAGTTCTTTAATGGAAGATGTTACATAAATTATTATTTAATATACTTTAACAGGGTTTTTTGCATGAGCTGCTTGATCTGCTTAAAGCATATAAATCAGTGTGAGCTGAATTAGTAAAATAAATTCAGAAATCTAATGGGCGCATTGGAAGTTAGGCTCGTGCATAAGAAGGGATAAAAACTACATCGCTCCTTCAATTTGCAAAAAAACCCGCCAAGATTGTTGTTTTGTGAACCTTTGGACATCTCATTTCGTAGGGATCACAAAATCCATTTGTGAAAAGATCTGTGAAATAAAGGAAGGAATTGTAAAAGTGGCATCACGGTCAGTAAAACCCGTGAACGTGGAGGCGCATCCGCGGGGGGATGCCGCGGGTCTCTTCCGCGCGTCGCAGCTCAGAAGAGCAGTTATTTTCTTCGTTTTAGCAGATGCCAAAGGCTGAGAGAAAGCCGTGCGTACAGAACGCAGCCCCCCCGCCCCCTCCCCCCTTTCTTGCAGGAGAAATGCATTTTCCTGGTTTCCCAAGTAAGAGAAGAGGTGATCCTGCCCTGGTCTGCAGTGACCGAAGCCTGTCCCCGGCAGGTTATCACAGCGCTGGGCTGTAAGGCGGAGCGGAGCGTCACCATCTATTACTTCATCCTTGGGTCTCCCCCACCACGCCTCGGTCCATCCAACACGGATTGCCACATCCGCCCGTTGTGGGGAAAGTTCACTCCCTGCCACCTCTACGATGTTTTACACATACTTAGATGCTTTTTTCCAGCTTTCCCCGAAAGTACGCTTTATCACGCTCGCATCCAAAAAAAACAACTCTCCAACTACAGAATGCAATTTATTATTTTTCTGGCTTTTCTTCACAGCAGCTATTCAGAGCGCATTGTCAGTGTTTCTCACTAATAGCCCCTTTCCCGTCGCAAAGCCCCGCGACAGCGTTTTAAAGAATCGGTTATAACTTACTGGCAAAACGGTCCACATCTACTTATTAGTTACGTCTGTGCGATCCACCTGAGGAAGCTGCTGTCCAATAAGTTCCTGCCCTCGCCTGCCTTTGCGCAGCCCTCCCCACTGCTTTCCATCGCCCAGCGCGGTGCCAAGATGGAAGGACGGCAGCTGCCTCGGCACTTAATGCCAGCGTTCTTCCTTTGCAGCCGAGGGGGAAGGGATTCGCTTTCACCCAGGGGCTGACAAGAATATCATCTCGCATCTTTAACTAACGGGTCTCAGAGCTAACGGCGCGATGGCGAGATGCAGAGGCCGAGGTTTTGCGACTGCGATACAGAAAATTCGCATGGATCATTTCCTTTTTGTACTTTTTCAGTGTTTAAAATCTAAAGTAACTTTTGTGTCCTTAAAATAATCAATTCATCCTTTTTTTTTTCACAAAAAACTATATTTTTTTTTAATGCTTTGGAATAGCACTGCCCATGTTGTTTTGCATACGCTGCAACTTCTGGAGGACTCGGCACATTCCCGCAGCATTCGATACTGTACACGCGCGTAGGACAGGGCGCCGCTGCCCGCGGAGCCTACAGCTCACGTAAAGTTCTTCCAACTCTGCACCTTACACAGGTCTGCAGCACCGACGGCAGTGCGCAAATAGTATCTACAAGTAATAATCGTCACGCTTACCCACACTCTATTGTTCTAACTACATTGCTATTAACCTCTGTTGCAGCATTTTTACTTCAAAATACTGGAATCGGCTTGTTGTTCAACCTTCGGTTTACACTGGGAGAAATCTGAGCTTAGCTTCAGGTCAGGAGTCTATCTGATGTCTCTCTTACAGTATCAGCATGTCGCTAGCACTGGAATTCATCTGGTTTTCATAAACATTTGATAGGGCTCTGTCATCATCCTCCTCATCATTTTGGGCTGGTTGGAAGGGGATCCCCCCGCGACTGCAACCCGTTTCCCAGTCGTCACGGGGAAGTCAGTTGGTGGTATTTCAATCAGAGCGCTCTTACAACAAACCCCATTCAGACCGCGTCGGGAAGGGAGTTAAGGTTTCGCCCTGCTGCTTCGGGAACGGTACGCTCCCCGCAGCTTCCCGGGGGCTTGGCTGCACTCCGGCGCTTTGTCATTTGTAGTTCTCCCGCCCCGTTCTGGCTGTGACCCCGGGACCGACCTCTGAGGTCCCCCCGGCCGCCTGCCTCTTTGCACCGATGGGGGGTCGCGGCGTCCTCGGCACCTTCGCCGCGGCACGGCCCGGCAGCGGCAGCGCGCGCGGCGCGTCCGGGGCGGGAGCCGAGCGGGGAGCCGAGGGGAACGCGCCTTCTCTCGCTTTGACTAATAGGAGCAAATCGCAGAACATTGTTCTTCAATGACAGAAATTACTAGCTAACTTCAAAGCATGACATGCATTTACAGAAGAGGTTTAAAATACATTAGCCAAAGGCGTTTTCTGTAGAGATAGCCACGAAACAGCTCTAATTGCAGATCTCCAAACAGCTGTTGTGCCCTACGTGTTTATATTGGAAAAATAACTTGAAAGATTATGTTAACGGGCGATGAAAAAAAGAAAAAGTTTTAACATTATTACTGATCTTATTGACAGTATAGCGGGGGTGCCTAAGATGCTTTACTGAGAAACGCGTGTGTCCATGGCCAGAGGAGCTGACAGCCCAGACTGTAACGTATGCCACTTTTAACAGAAAAATTGTGTAATTGAGAGAAGTTATTGCCCCTTGAAGATTACATTCATTATAGATTGTGAGAGAGATATGTCTTTAGAATGACTGTAGTTCCCTTCAGTTAAATAGCTATTCAGAAATGCGATCGTTTGAGCTTATGTATGTAGCTGCGGCTTGTTCTAACCAAGTTATTGAGCGAAAGCAACTTTGGGGAAGGTGCAGCAGCCCCATGCGGCTCTTTTGTTCCTTTAGTCTTTCCAGATTTTTCAAGGACATATCTTCTGGAAATACTTCCTTGTACTTACCTATCTGGATTCCTTAGGGGGGGGAATACTTTTAAAATAAAAAAGGGTGACTTTTAAAAAGCATTATTTAAAAAGTCTTTTAGATTTGTTATTTCACCAGTAATAGTCCGGGACTTTCAGCACAGCAAATGGTAAAGATTTAGCTTTAAAAGAAAGAAAAGCCAAACTTGTCATTGTTTTCGGTCTTCAGAGTATCGCATCTGATATTTTTAGCGATTGGCATTTACCATAAACGAACCTTCCCTGTCACCCAGTCATACCCCCGACTTTACATAGATCTCTTTTGAAACGCCGCTTCTATTATCTGTTGTGGAGACATCAGAGTCATTACGTTAAGTAGCTCTTTGTGCACAAGAAACCAACAACACCTCCCTCTGCAAGACGCTCGTCACTAAGATACCACTGCCAAGACATTCGTCAACTCTGGAGCGGTCTAAAAAGTGGTGACCCTCAACTGGAGAACTTCAGCAGAGGTTCATCCTCATCTTTTCTGTTTCACTAATAACACAACTAAAATTAAACTATTAAAATGGTGCAAAATTGTTTCACAGATGGAGCGTTGCTACCCCAATTCTTCTGGAGTAGCATTAAAGATGCAGCAGGCTCACATTCACGGAATCCCAGACTGGTGGGGGCTGGAAGGGCCCTCTGGAGCTTCCCCCAGTGCCACCCCCTGCCAGAGCAGGGGCACCTCCAGCAGCGGCACAGGACGGCGTCCAGGCGGGTTTGGAATGGCTCCAGAGGGGGAGACTCCCCCACCTCTCTGGGCAGCCTGTGCCAGGGCTCTGCCACCCGCACAGGAGAGAAGGCCCTCCTCAGGTTCAGATGGGACTTCCTATGGTCACGTTTGTGCCCGTTCCCTCTTGTCCTGTCACTGGGCACCACTGAAAAAAAGACTGTTCCCATCCCCCGGCACCCTACCTTGAAGTATTGATAAGCATTGATAAGATCGTCCTCAGTCTTCTCACGACTAAAAAGTGTGGCTCCTACTGGCTCTTGCCCAGCGGGGTTCCCCCGGTCCCGGCGCAGGGCGGCAGCGCCCCACAGTCCCGCCGGGACGCTCGGTGGGTACCGCGCTGTAAAGAAGCGGCGGGAGAGGGGCACTGGGCAGAGAGACACCTCTCCTCTGGCGGTCAGGGGCCGTGCCCACCGCTGAGCTTTGCGGACGTGCCCGCGGACGGCAGCAGCGCTGGGCGCGCAGACGCCTTTGCCGCGGTTCCCCGAAGGGCAAGGGCGATGGGCAGCTTCTATGGGAGGTTTCTGCATGAGAGGTCTCCGTGCTGTACACCGGGTATTTATTTTGGCAGCAGCTCTGTAACTGTGCTGCAAACCACCCGGGGTTCTGGTTGCCGTGTGCCCAGGGGTTTGACCAGCGCCGCGAGCATCGTCTGCCATCCCGCAGCGGGAGCCCCGTGGCCACGGGTGGCAACAGCCCTCTCCCACGCTCCTCCCGGCGACCGGACCCCACCACCAGCGCATCTTCTGGATGGCGAACTCGTTATTAGCGCACCGTACGAAGCGTGCTGGGCGCGCGTTAGAAACGCCTTTGTCTCTCTCACGTTAGAGAATTAACATCAGGCTGCCTCCGACCCGGCTGACCCCGTTGCCTTGCAGTTCTAGGGCAAAGAGAAGCGGCGGGGAGAGCTCATGCTGTGGGTATGGAGTTTGTAGGGTCCTGCTCACTCATTTCCCCCAGGAAAAGCCTTCTCTTCAAAAAGTCCCGCTCAGCCCTGGAAATCTCCTTGTTCTCGCAGTGGAGACCAACCAGAGGTGGCTTTTGAGGTGCTCCAAGCAGGGGCAGCGCTTTCTTCCAACTTTTCAGTGTCGCGGAGAGTTTTTTATATGATTATTTGTATTATTCATCTATTATTTTGCACTATTCACGCAAACCTCCAGCTCCTCATCCTGAAGTGACTCCGAGATTCCCTCCTGCAGTCCGTGGCATCGGCATCCCTCCCAGCTGGACCTGCCCTGCTAACAACCGCTCCTTCGTCCCGCGCCGCGGCTCTCCCGGCGCCTCCGTCGGCGGGACGGACAGCTGAACTCGGCGCGGGGGGGCGGCGGGGAGGGCGATACGCCATCTCACTGCCTGCACAAACCGGGCTGTTGCGCCACACTGGGCACTTCCCCCGTTCGGCTGTTAACTGCCCTGTCGCTTTCTTTTGTCAGAGCGTCTTTTCCACCCCTAATATCTCACCCTCAACTTCTCCTTTCGTGGCTTCAGGCCATTGCTCCCCGGCCTACAATTTTCTGAGCGCCTGAATAATTCCCTCCCTCCGTTTCTGTTGTTACCTTGAAGGTATTTATAGACTGCGATCGTGTTCCCCCTGAGCCGTCTCTGTGGCTGGGCTCTATGAATTGAGCTCTCTCAGCCTCTTCACGTGTTATGTTCTCTAATCCACGTATCATCGCCCTCCTTTGTTTTCATCTTCTTTTGGAGGTTGGTTACTCGAAATACGCAGCACCGTGGTTTTACACGGCCGTTATTTATATGGATTTACAGGCGCTTCCCCAGTTATCTGTATTTTCTTACCCAGCGGGGCTGTTTTTGCTTATATTGGTTTACTTTATGAAATATCTCTCTCCTCTCCAAATTTAATTTTGCAAATGAAAATATACAGAATAACTCTCCATTTTGCTGCCAAGTTATACAGAGAAGGCGGTACGGCTAAAAGGCGGCGGCCGACAGCAAAGACCCCACAGGTCAATTTTCACGCGCTGCCAAAGCTTTGCCCGAGTTGGGTGCAGCCTTCGGCACAGGGCGGCTGCTCGCGCCGAGGAAGGACTGTCCCCGGGATTGTGCCTGGGCCCCGTGTCCAACAACTCTTTCTCTGCCATTTTGGGAAAGTAAAATTAGCTACCTGCCCCCAGCCGGTCAGTCTCTCCATTTAGCCTGGCTTCCTCCGCTTTATCGCCAAAATAGGATTTTCCGTCCTATGGAAAATCCTAATTTTGGTTTCATTTAAGATGAAAAGTCTCAGTTTTAAAACTTGCCGTGAAATACAAAATTCTCGGGAAGGAAATTCAATTTTTGGAAAGGAGAAATGCTCCACCTGGGTGGTTTTTATCTAGCCCGGGTGCTGGGACTGGGCTGCGCTGACTCTCCTTGTGACCCCGCAGGAGCTGCAGGTCCCAGCCCGCCCCGCGCCCCAGCGCACAGCTCTGCCTCTTTCTAAAGTTTATAACAATTCTACAAAGGAGAAATGTAAAAAGCTGAAAAAAACCCTCCGGACAAGGTTGTATCGCATCACAGAAAAGAGGACGATGCCTGGGAGAGAGACCTTTGTACGGGGAAGGACTTACAGAGCCCCGGGAGGGTTGGGACGAAGGGAGAAGTTTGAACCTAAATTTGTAAAATTGGGTCATACTAAGATTCCTAATGAAGTCAGAGTACCGAAAGATGGAAAAAACTTGCTACCCTGTAGCACGTGTGGCTCTGTGGCTGTGCCCGGCATTAGATTTCTGCACGTCTCCCGTTCACTGTGATGCCTGTGCGGAACCTGACGCTAATGATGTCCCTTGTACGACAGAATAATCCATCAAACTAACCACTGCTGCTCCAGCTTCTTCCTCGCGCTTCCCCATCACCCTGTACCAGCCCTTGGGTTCCACTTAGTTCTTTATTGTTCGAAACAACTGTCTCTTTTTGTCCTGGGCTTGTACTGGATTTGCAATTTGGGTCTCAGGTCTGAAAGATCATGAAAAAAAAAAATACCTGTAATAATACCAGTACTGTGTTTAAAACAACTAATTCTTAGTTCTACATTGGTTTATTGAAAAAACTCCTCCAATAAGTAATAATAGCAATGTGTATGAGGACTGCTGTCATACAGGAGGCGACAAACTTTTTAAAAGATCTCCTACCTTCATACCATACAAATATTTACTCGTAGCAATAGTTCTGATTTTACTAGCACGTCACCTCACCCTGTTTGAGCAGAGCCATGACCGGTGGCGTGCGACGATACGAAGTGGGCTACTAACATCTGCAGGGCCCGTTCCTGCACAAAGAATTGAACTGTCCGAATAATTAATTGTTCTGTTCAGTGGTTGAACCAAAACTAGCGGGGGGAAGACTTACTTCAGGTACGGCCAAACGCCCAGCGAGCGTTTCATTTTTATCACCGAAACAGAATTCTTCAAAGTTAAAAATAACTTCCAATACAAAGATTTTTTTTCTTTTTTGCTTACAAGCATCAAAATGAAACATTTGGGTTTGTTGTTGGTTGTTTTTTTTTTAAGTTTAGAGTAATTTCCCAGATGTTTAGTCAGTTGCTACCCTCATTTAAAAAAACCATACAGTTCAATTTACAAACATTTCGTAGAGGAAAGATCCCAGCAAGCTTGTGCAAGAACGACAAGAAGTTATCATCTCCCGCCTTTCAGAGAATCCATGTTTTCAATGGACACCAAAACGCACTGGAAATAGGCTGCTGCTTCTGTCTTTCGGTTAATTAATAAACTCAAAATGTTTGAAATATGCATTGTAAGATGACTTTGTTTTAATTTTCCCAGCAGAGGCACTGACAGCTCCTGGATGATACTGCACCAAACTGTCCTCTTTAATGACATTTTCTTTTTAATAATCATTGATCCACGTGAATTTGTCAGTTCCTAAACAGGAGCTCATCACTCACGTTGCTTGAGCGCGCTCCGTCAAGGGCCGAGCGCGGCGCAGAGCATCCCGGCTGCGCCACTCTGCCGTGTCATCACATGAGAGGTCGGATACCATTTGGATCCTAATTTTTTGTGGCTGTTCTAAATACACCCGTGTACCAAAATACCACTGCTGTCCCTGTGCGCTGACGGCATTCAGAGAGGAAAGGTGAAATCCTGGGATGAAACGTAAGCAAAATAAACTAATTTGGAAAGCGGCGTTTCCTGTCTGTCCCCAAGAAAAGCACCTCTTATCTCCATCTTCACTGTGTTTGGGCTAAAACATCACTGTTTTCTTCATTTGTTGTTGAAAGGGTTGGCCAGCCCAGCCCAGTTGTTCCTGCAATAGGAACACAAAGGTCGTTGTCACCCTTCAGCGGGTGACGGGGGCGGCTGTGCCGCCCCTCAGAGAGGAGCCGAGAGGAGCCCCACCACCCGTGCCCCAGGGCAGTTGTGAAGTGGGGAACAGCAGGCTGCCCAGCCGTCAGAGTCTCTTTTCAAGGAGACCGAGGAGGACAGTCTGCAGCAATTCCCAGTGGCAGGGACAGGGTATTTGATGAGTCTCCCAGACCCTGCACCAGTCGAAGCACAGCAAAGCCTTGCTTTTCCCTCTCTCTGCCCTAGGTCTTGTCCTCGAGTCACCTGGAATGGTATGAAAGCAAACGCCTGCTGGAAGTTAAATCATAACCCGTGGTATAAGAGCACATGTGAAGCCCCGAAAAACCACGGCTGATGTTACAAAGTCATGTCTTGGAGGGTCTGGTGCTAAGGAGCAACTGTACCTTCCAGCTGCCGCACAGAGCCTTGCGGGGCATCAGCCTCTTCACAACTTCAGGAAGAAAAGAGATGAACACTGTAGTGCAGCTTCTCTGCTGAGCCCGACAGGGGAAAGAGTTGGGGAAGAAAAGGACTCCCAGTCCTTTCCCAAAGAATCCCCCGGGTTGGGGGAGGAGAGTCCGTTAGGACTCCCCTGGAGACCACTACTGCCTTTACTCCTTCTCCAGCGATTCCCAACAGTCTCCGCAGATTACGGCCCCCTTAGGACGGGGCTGTTGGCAGTCACATAACGCTGCGTTTTCCGCCGTTCCTCCCCTGGGCTGGTGTCCCTGGGCAGGAGGAAGGTTTACAGTTCTTCCCCCCTGTTCACCTCCGAAGCTGTACCCTGAGCTCATCCTCTGCTGCTACACAAGCAATAAACCGGGCACCCGAGCGTGGTTTATCTTAGCAATATCCCATTTCTCTGTCTGACTTTAGGTCAGGTGGTAATTTTGGGTGAGGTATCGTCTGCAAAGACAACAAATGCAAGAGACAATCTTTCTCCCAGCAAAGGATAAACTAGATGACCCAAGTGATTTTCTCTGTCACTACTATCTATGTTTCTATTATGGAATAAACCGCTGGACAAGGAGAGGGATTTAATGCTTTGACGGTAGTGATGGATACTACCAAAAAGCTCAACTTAGTTCATCTCCTTACTGCCTTATGAGGGGCAGTGTGTGTCCAGCAAAATAGCTGTATTTCTCCTGGGCGCAGAGATGAGCTGTAGAGCACAGCGTGTTCCCCCTGCAGGGTATCACGGCTTGCAACAGTGCTTGACTTGGATGGCTCGGGTGCCGAATATCAGTGGGAGCTTAAGAGGCAAATTTTGGCTTTCCTTATCTTAGAATCATAGAATGGTTTGGGTTGGAAGGGACCTTGAAGATCACCCAGTCCCTGGGGAGGGACACCTCCCACCAGCCTAGGTTGCTCCAAGCCCCGTCCAACCTGGCCTTGAACACCTCCAGGGATGGGGCAGCCACAGCTTCTCTGGGCAACCTGCACCAGGGGCTCACCGCCCTCACAGGGAAAAACTTCTTCCTAATGTTCAATCTAAACCTGCCCTCTTCCAGTTTGAAGCCATTCCCCCTCTTTCTATCACTCCATGCCCTTGTGAAAAGTCCCTCCCCAGCTCTCCTGGAGCCCCTTTAGGCACTGGAAAGCCGCAATAAGGTCTCCCCGGAGCCTTCTCTTCTCCAGGCTGAAGAGAAGTCTTCAGTCTTTCCAAGACACATTTCAGTCTGGACCAAGTTCTTCGGACTCGTGTACTGTCCACACAGCTCAAGAAGTGCTGAAGTAGGGAGAGGGGAGTTCAGGGCAAGGCAGGGCTCGCAGCTCGTCCCTTCCCTGGGAGCCCGACACTGCCTCCAGCCTGATGCACCTTCGCGGGTCTCCATTACCCATCTCAGGACGGGCAGAAAGTGGAACTGATGCCCGCAGAAGACTCCACCACCAGACAGCCTGTTATTAAGATCCTATTCATTACATGGTAGAGTCTGTTGTTTTACTTTTCAAACGAGAATCCCATCGCCCGACTCTTACCGACAGCAAGCCACCAGCCCTCAGCCTCGTAGGTTTGCTTTTCTGAAGAAAAAACCCTTTTTGAGTGGGTTTAACAAAGGGAGCCAAAGATAATTACGTTTATAAATGTGAAGGTGACTCGTAGCTGTTGATACTGCCCAGACTGAGAAATGTTGTTGAAGGGAACAAGACATGTCGATCCCACAGCATCCTATTTTTTTCCTGTGAAGTCAAACTCCATAGTACCAGAGGGTGAATAGTTTTCTTCTGCTGTTAGCCACTCGATTCTATTAAGAAATCCTCGAATATTATTTCCCTGCCTCTTTTCTCATCCCCCCCCCCCGCCTTTTTTTCCCCCTCCTGTTTACCAGATAGAGAAATGCTTCACTTAAAGCTCCGCTGTAGTCAGTCTCTGGCTGACACTGGATAACATTGTCATTATGATTTAGGGTTTCACTGATCTCGCTTTATTATTTTTGTATTTTGCAGAAGGTTTTAACTCTCATTTTATGTGTTCACCGAATTGTTTAAACTGAAGGGGCTCTCAGTCTCCATTGCCATACTAAAAGGAAATGGAGGAGAGGTTGCTGTTATTACCATGCCAGCCAGACAGTCTGAGCAGCGTCTTCTGGCCAGATGCAAATCCACAATTATAAATCACCACGGGAAGGGGAATGGCAATCACTGAGTTTTGATTTATTGCCACAATACTTTTCATATAAATATACTGACCAGAATAGGAATTTCGGTGTCTTTTCTATGTCTTTATGCAGTAAACATATCTCTTCGAAGCACCATTTGTGCTAGAAGTCAAAAGAGTATCTCTGAATAAGAAGTACTCGGAGGAGAAAGAAGAGATAGTGCCAGGCGTACGTGCAGCAGAGGGATAAAAAAAAATCTGCTGCGTGGCATAACTGTGTAGGGCTGTATAATTTCTACAGATTGGGATGTACGGCACGTGTAGTTGTGTTCACGTAAGGCGTAAATGGTCCCCCTGCTCCAAGGAGAAGGGCTGCCCTGGGAGCTACGGGGCAGTCAGAGTTTTAGTTCCAACTTTCCCGTAGACGTCTCTGGTATTTTCTGCAAGTCATTTCGTTTCACTGCGCCTAAGTTTCTTCATCTGTAAAATAAATCCTTCAAATACAATTGGATCGGCTTCATACAGCAAATTACATCTGATGCTGAATCATGTCTTTTATCTCTCTATCTGTCTGCTTATTTTTTACTGTGAGCTCCTCAGGGCAAGGACTATCACTTGAAGGCTTATATATAATAAAAGTGTCTTTAGCACCGCAGATCCCATTCTCAGGGACTGGGAGCTTACTGTAATAAAAATAAACAAATGTGATCAGCCACTGGAATTAAAATAAAGTATCCAGACCAAAGAAAATCTATACTTATGACCCTCTCTCATGAACATACTGGCCCCCAAAACAGATCTGCTGTTCAGGCGCATCCCTGGACAGATGTAAAACACTGGCTACACTTCAGCCTTTGGCCAATTGGAAGTGTTAAGAAAAGCTTTCTCGCCACAGCAGAGCCGTGTAGGAATAAAATAACGAAGCCCGCAGGCTGGGAAACGGGGTACTCAATAGTTCAGTGACCTTCACGGGAGACTGGAAAGGAGCATTAATGTTCCTGAACCCCTGCTTTCTATCGTAGGGGCAGGTTTGCTAGTTTAAACATATCCCAGCTGGAGAAAAACCTAAAAAAGGATTTTTGTGGTGATACAGAGGCATGGGGGGGTATCTGGAAAAGAGAGCTGAGAAGACAAACGGGTCTGCCCGTTCCTAGAGCCAGGGCTAGCAGGCGGGTGTCGTGGTGTGCCCACGTAGCGTGGAGAGACTCCTTAAAAGAGTGCTTACTTAGAAGACAAGCTAAAATCTTGTTCTTGCTGAAAGCATCGCATCTCCTGATAGAGATTGGAGATACAACCTGAAGAGAAATCTGACAGGGCTTTGGTCTGCTGAGCAGTTTCGGAGCATGTTTACCGTACCCCACCTGGCCAAAACACTGAAGAATGGCAAAGATGGAAGTATTTTCTTTTTTAATGCCTAGATTTGGTAGCTCTGTATTTATTTGTAATTAATGCTCAGAGGAGATAATAAGCTCCTTAGGCTATGGAAACACTTGAAACCCGCGGGAGCAGGTGCTGGATCCTTGCGGTCAGTCCCCTCAGTTGAAGAATGAGCTTTTTTACTCAGGAAAAACTTAGTATCTCCCCCGGAGTTTGGTTGCACAGGGTTGTGCCCTAATGATAGGTTCACGATACATTGCTCATTACTTTTCATACATATTAAACTCATTTTGATCCCAGAAGAGGTCCCCGGGGTCAGCAAACGCCTCATGACGCTCATTCCCTTTAATGGCATTAAGGCCTCGCGTGGCAGTCTGCGTTTCTGCTTGCTGTGCCTTCATTTTGAAGAACATTATTTTCTTCCAGAAAAACATTTCAGTTCTTGCAATCACGGCTCGGTTTTGTAAATTAAGGAATGAATTGTGCCAAATTATTTCCCCCTTTTTCTCTCTTCCAGGGTTATTTGCAGCGTAGCTTATGCTACTGTCTGTATATCTACTGCGTGCTTTACAGGAAAATGAAATCATTACACGTAACACAAATTACTAGACCTCTTTCATAATCACACACTCTTAATTGGCATGTAAGCACTAAGATCACTGTAATACATGCAGTAAAATGTCTCTGACTCATTTTTTTCTCCCAGGTTTAAAGGTCAACGAGAATATTTTTCTTTAATTTGACAGGCACACAAGAAATAATGCAAGACTCATTTATGGTCAGGTAATGCACAAAGAAATCTATAAATCAAGCCAAGGGGAATATTAGATCATGCTCATATCTGAACCCATCTGGCTTAGTTCACGAAAGAATCAATACGAGGCAGAGAGCTCGGTATTACTCGTGATTTATGCTCTTGCATCTAAGGGGAGAAACATTTGCAATTTTTAAGGCACTTCATCTGAAACAAAAGGATATGAAAAAGAAACTACAGTCGGCTATTGGAACGTATGCGTTAGGTAAGTAATTTGACGACAGGTTACAGCTGCTGGAGGAAGGGATGGCCCTAGCGGTTCATTCCGCCCAATGACTCAGCACATCGCCGCGGTGGTTTATTTCCCTCCCCCCAAGGTGTATTGTTATGGAGCTGTTAAGAAATAAAATTAGCCAGATTGGCACGTGTGTGATTTTTGTAGATGGATTGCGACTGATAGCCCTCAGGCACAGTGCTGTTAGAAAACACAGTGTATCGTAACACACGGCTTTTCTTCATTGCCTTCTTTCAAATACGACTTTCGCCAATAAACCCCACACCTGAAAGCGTATCGTAGCCTAATATTAATCCTACCCCGTACCCTCTTACACACGTAAGCTTTCATCCTTTTGTGAACGTGCAGGATTTACGCAAGAGCTTTCCACCGACATCGTACCTCTCCCAACTAAATAGAGTCTCCGTTGGGCCCCAAGTCCAGCCTCCCCGCGAGGAGGGACGAGAGGCGCCAGCCCGCGCCGCGCCGACGCACGGGGGGAGGCAGAGATCCCACAGAGCAATTAGGCTGTGAAAAACAGGTATTGCAGTGACGGGTGCCATGAGAGTACCAGGGGAGCTGGGGGCAAGTAAAACATCCGCTTCAGCCACGGTGATTTGTTTTACGTCCAGCGCTAATATCCTTCATACAAATACCGAACGCAGCTTAATTTAAATCTAGAAAGGCCGTGAGACTAAAGGGAGAGCCTGACATATTTTTCTCCCAGCTTACGCGTACAAGTAGAATCAATAGTTTTCCCGGTATATATTGATAAATTATTACATCAGACGCTATTGATCCAGCCAAAGAAGAAGGAGGTCAAAATAATGGAAATCAGATGGTTGTGATTAGAAATGCTTGGGATATTCATTTGGAACAGGTTGATAACTAAAATGGTCTACGGGCTTTACACTTATTGATTTCATAAGTAGAATAAGCCTTGCTGAGCCACAACAAGGCTTCTTGTATAGGTATTTCAGAGGGCTGTGCTACTGAAAGCCAGTCTATAGGTCTTCTGTATGTGTCTGAGTTATGTTTGAGCTCAGCGCGCTGAAAGTGCTCATTTTAAACACCTGTTCCTTTCAGCCACAATTTTCTACTGCATTTTGCTGCCGAGAAGCCTTAGGCTTCATTCTGGTAGCAGGCTTAGTACTCTTTCAAGTATTTATTTAAGAGGGTTTCATGTGTTTGTGTCATTATTAATAATGAATACGTTCATTCATTCACACACGCGTTACAAACACTGGGCAGGATCCAAGAGCCTCCCGTGCGAGAAGCGCTACGATGAGCCTACGCCATTGATTCTTTCTTGGCTATATCCTTTTAGCAAAGGATAATACATCAGCGTTGCACCTTTCAACCCAAAAGATCCCCAAATGTTTTCCGAACCGCAGAGGGCAGCGTGCCTGCCGGCACAGACCTCATCGCCCCTCCCAGGGAGGCGCCACCTTTGATGCACACATGGCAATAGCGGGTGACGCAGAGCACGCGGGAGCAGAGACTGCCGCATCACTCCCTACACACAACAGAGAGGAAAAAAGAGATTGAATGGGATTTACCTGAATGGGACACGGTCAGGATAAAAATCCACAGCTTCCTCTGCCTTTGTCTTCATACCACTGGAGTCTGTTCTGTTCTGGGAGTCCCACTGGTCTCTTCTCTCAGCAGCTTTCCTGCCCAGGCACCACTCTTCCCCCGGGGCTCAGTCCCCCTTTGGCCACCTCAGCTTTCTACTTCCATGCTTTTGCCATTAACGTGCTCTCCACTGACCTCTTCTCCAAAACCCTCACCCACCCTCCGGCCAGCGGCCCCTCATCCCCTCGGGGACGAGCTGGCCCTTTGCGGTGCCGGTCCCCACACCAGCCCTGTCCCCTCCTGGCTGCTCCCTCTGCCCCACAGCCTCGGCAGGGACAGGAGAGGGACTGACCACAGCAGAGAGAGCTTCACCCCACTCCTTGCAAGGCCTTTGAATGCTCCTGATAAGGGTGATGCCTACCAGCTGGGGCTTGTAAGGACGGAGGGGACCAGAATCCGCTTCACCTGTGCTCCCACAGGTGGTTTTTTCCCCGGTACCCACCGGAGCAGGCTGGAGCGCTGCCTCTGGGAAGGGTAATTTAACTGAGCGTGTAACGCCAGTATTATTGCCGCAGCCCAGAATTACAAAAGAGAAGCAGAGCTCCACTGCATCTCTGGGCAGCGGTGGGGGTTGGTCACGTCTCATCAGTTTCAAAAGTCCTTCTAAAGTATGGTAACGCGGGAAATGTGTGCAGATATGGCTCATTGAAAGTCAAAAATTCTTATCCCATTTTCTTTCCACGCTTGGGATTTTTCCAAAGTTTCTCTCGAGCATGAGAAACCAAATATGCTTTCCTTAAGGTCTTTAGAAATTCCTTGCTGTGGTTCTGGTGTAACGAATACCAACCGACTGTTGAGCTGACGCTAGTTACAAAGCCTGGGCCGCACGGGGCAGCAGCATGGCGTGAAAAATGAAAACATCCATATGTACTCCTCATTTGCTGCGAGTAGAAGGTGATTCTGAAAATGAATTCTATATTTCTTCCCGGTCATCCTTCACCAGGGCCAGTGCCTAAAGAGCGGTGTGTTTTCCCCTGGCAGCAGCACAGCTAGCAGTCACCGCCGCCGCGTAGGAGTCGAATTGCCAGGGTGACAAAAGTCATCTTCCAGAGAGGTGGAAAATGATCCAAGCCCCATAGCACGTGGCTGGATCTATCGTACCTGCTCCGCGTTATTAAAGGTATGATAGCGCGGCATAACGAGCTTTATGGGCGAACTCAGGTCAGCAGCAGTGTAACCTCTCCACCGCGTTATAGTTACGAATCTCTTTTGGACACTACAATGCAACTATTTCTCCTGGATAACACCTATTGTATTTGTCACCCGCTCTAGAGTAAGACACCTGGACCATCGTTATCGCACAGCAACTTTATAGGTTCTTTTGCCTGACCAGATTCTTTCATCCTAAAACTCACCAAAATGAGTGGCGTTAGAATGAGGAGGGCTGGATTGGGGCGAAATGGGGGAGAAGCACCAGTTCCCGGTTCCTGTACGTGCTGCAAGATGAAGTGAACTCCTTGGCGTTGTAGCAGTGGGATGTGGCAAAGCTTTCCGGTCCCTTCTGAGCGGCGCGAGCTTTGCCGTGAGCGGCGGGGCTGTAACGGCTGAGACAGAGTGCGCTCAAAGGGCCATTGCTCAACATCTCCTTCGCTTCCCAGGCACTACGTGCAGCTTTGGGCATTTACGTGCAGTAGTAGTTTGGGGTTAGATTAGGAAGTACGTCACGGCTGGGATTACACCCAAATTCGGGGCAGTGGTTTCAGATCCCTGAGGAGCCGCCGTAGCTGAAAGCAGAAACGCAGCGGTGCCGTGCGCGGCGAGGTGCCGAGCTCTGAGCGCTCGCGCGGCAACGGAGAGTAATCCGGCGTCCCTCGGGTGAGGTGAGGCACGATTTCCCCAGCGGGGAGTCCGCTGGGGGTACTGTAGTCGGGTGATAGCGTTTATGTGTCTCCGTTAAAATGGCGTATCATTCCCAATGCTGATACGTTCCTGGCCACAGAGGGTAAACTATTATTTCTTGTTCATACTTTTTATTTCCCCCCGCCCCTGCAAAGCCGCACTTCTTTAATGCTTGTTATTTAGAAGCTTTGTGTTGCGTAAATAAAAGCCGTGGCCTTTGCCTTTCCAGGGGCTGGAGCTCAGTTAGTGTAGAACAGCGCCAAGAGAGAGCAGGAGCAAACAGGGTTAGAGCACATTTTAAAATGCCATTTTCTTGCTTGTAATTTATTCTTTCTACCTCCAGCGTTCCTCTGCAGAGATATTTATAAAAATAGGTGTTCCATGCACTGTATATCACAGGTTTATTTAGGACTGTTGTTGAAGATTTACACCGCTCAAAAGAGCAGTCATAGCAGATAATTCCATTTGCAAGCTTCAACGAAATGTTCCAGGGAAAGTGCTGTTATCACCGTGGAGAATTTTAATGATGGCAGAGTTTACAGGCAACTTATTTGGCAAACCAGGCTGCGGCAACAGACACCTCGGCGCGTTCTTTTTGCCGGTGGCGGTGTCCCGACTGCCGCCGCTGCCCGCTGAACACACTTCACAGCGCCCGCCCAGCCCGCTGCAGGGGCGCCGGGACGGCCTGGGTCCTGGGGTAACCGTGCTCCCCATAGAACACCCACCGGCGACTCGCCGAAAAAAGCTGCCGAGCACCTCACAGACCCGGCTGGGGAACTCCGTCACTGCTCCGTCTGTCATAAAACTTCTGGTTATGTAAATGAAAGTTTTGGCTTTGCCATTACCGTAAGGGAAACTAATAATAACTGTACTAATAACATAATTTGATGCAAGGTGAGCGTGGGAGAAGCCGGTTAAGGTACCTCCTGCTTTCTGGGGGATGCCTCATTGATTCACGTCTCGCTAACCACGGGATTCACTCCTGCAATGAACTGACGCGGCGCTTTAGCGATCTGTCGGAGGGAGCGAGGAAAAGAGGAGCTCGCAAGCTGGGAACTCCCTTCGCCCTACAGAGCCCCTCTCTGGGCGCGCTTAGACCCGCAGGGACACTCCAGAGGGACGGCAGTGACACCCCTGCTACGTATTGCACATCACATATAATTATCCTGTGCTATATATTGCACATAAGATGTAATAATAATCCAGCGCTATTTATTTCGGTTGCCCGGCTTAGATTCCCCTCCCGACAGGCAAACGGCTCTCCGGGCAACACCTCAGAACGCGATGGCTCGCCCACCTCTCGGTCCCCTGCTGCCCGTGCCGCCGGCTGCACCGCCGCCGAAAGAGAAAACCAGACTAAACGTCCACGGCCCTCCCCGCACAACTCCTCACGGGGGCCTGGGAAAGGGAATTTGGGCTGCTCCTGCTCATCTTCTTCCTTTTCGGCAAATACATGGGGTTTTGGCGTTGCCAGTCTGACACGCCTTCATTAGCACTAGAAAAGCTCGTCAGTGTAATCCCGCGTACATTGCGCTGGAAACCCCGCAAGACGCCGCACTGCTCCCCAGTGATTTTCTTCCTTTCTCTCATTGCTTTTATGTTGTCAGCCAGAACAAAAGGAGTTTCAGTTAATTATCTGTGTTTTTGCTGAAACCACTAACCTACATCCGAGCTAGCGCGAAACAGTTGCTTAACTGAAGTTCTTGGCAGATTTACACACCTTCTGGTTGTAAGTTTAAAAAAATCTATTCCCGTTTTCACATTTGCATATTCAATTTCCTCTTATATAAAAAATAAACATTTTATCTTTTTCATTATTCTCCCGTAACTACGGAAAAGGAGGAGTATTCAGTAGCTGGAATATTAACCTGAACCGTGGACGGTCCAAACTCAGCCCCTCCTTGTCCACAGATTTCCCACTTCTCTCGGCGGGTTCTTCAGGTTTCTCTGCCTCAGCTTCTCGTTTGTGAAATGGGAGCGACAGCGCTGTTTTCACAACTGTGGATTGTGAAAATCTCAGCTATTGCAGTGACGGGGGCGGCGCAGGTGACTAAAGAGAGAAACGGTACTGCAGGAACAGGGCACGGAGGGGTTTAATCTGATTTAGTGTTTTGAAAATATATTTATCTCCGCAAGGATGACTTTCTTTCGGTGGTGTTCTTTTTTGATGGACTGTTTCTCAGTGGAATCAGCTTCCTGAGGTGGTCTCCTTCCAGCAGACCGTGGCCCTAGAGTGTCACGAGTCATTTTTCGCACAGTAGCACGTGACATAGCCGGAACTCAATTAATGTTTCCACTGGTTTTGGACAGAGCTGTGACCTCGCGCGCAACGGCCGAACAGATCCCGTGCAAAGTCACAGCCACCTCCCGGGCAGATACCACCTGAGCGTCGCCATCTCTGCACCCACCGTGCGGTCCTCACTCGCCCTTGGTGGTAATCAAATGTGAATTGTCTCCTCCTGGGCAAAAGTTAAACATCTGCAAGACGTGGAGGTTTTATCCTGGGTGTGGAGGGAGAGGGTTCAGATGTCTCTCTTCTTGCAGATAATTGCTTAGTTTAATGAGGAAGTTTTGCAGAATTTTTCACCGTTGCTTCTGTGCCTTGTTTAATTATTTGCATATGGCATCACCAAGTTAAAAAGAGTGTGCGCGTACAGCACTTCTTCTCACTCCTGTGTCAGACATCAATGAAAGGAAGCACGAGGATAAGTTTCTCGCTAATGATGATGGAAAATTAGTTTCAAAATCCCAGAGGTGTCTTGAAAGGTACACCAATGATATGTAAAGGTCCGAGGGGAGAAATTCAGCACACAGTATTGCCTGGGCCCGCTCGGGCTGTTTCTGCGGGAGGTGCTGTTCCCGTTGAGTTTGGTAGCTGTGGGGGAGGGTGGCAGAGGGAACGCAGAAGGGGCTGCGGGACCGCAGTGCCCGCAGCCAGCGAGCGAGGCTGACAAACACAGCGCAGAGGAGGCAGCGGATGCCAGCGTGGCATATACAGTAAAGGTTACGTGCCGGGAGACCTCCAGCCGAAGACAGATTCATGGCTTCTTTTTTTTTTTTAAGTCTGAAGCTCGTGAAAAGTTGAGTGTCTGGAGAGGAGCAACGCTTTATGCATTAGTCATAACGTTTGGAAGGGCAGCAAACCCACAGTCAGGAGCACGCGGCAGCAGAAAAACAGTTGCTAATTCTTCTCCTCTCTCCCGTTCGGCAAGATGCGGACTGCGGTCACTCGAGGCACCTCGGGCAGGCAGCGGGAACCCGGCGTAGAGAGGGTCGCACTCTACTTACACGGTGCTGCCATGCGCGTCCGCATCGCATTTGCAGTCTCGTGTATTCCTTCTCTCGTAAGACTGAGTTTTATAGTGGTTTCCAGCGCGAAGGGAAGAGACGGTGCGGATCATTAGGACTTACTGGTTGAGTTGGCGGTAAGCAGTTGGTCAAGTATATGATCCGAGCGCCATTTAACCATAAGGGATCTGTTTGCCCAGGGTCACCCTTTCCAGCAGCCAAACTGGGAGGAGCTGGGGGAGGTCAGGGGATGCTGCTGAGGCGGCTCAACCATTTCACCACCTCAGACAGAGCATCACTTTGGGGGCTCTTTATTTTCCTGATGGATAGACTTCTGATGGTTTCCTGAGAGTGCCCGGATCCCTCTGCAGATGAACAGGTCTATGGCAGTAAGGCTGCTTTTCCCAGATACTTTTCGGAACAGTTTAGAAATAGCCCGTGTACACTCAGCTTGAAAGTTCCTCCACCACGCAGTCGCTGCTCTCCGCCTACGGTTACTGTTTGTCTGCGTTGCCTCCCCGGCCCCCTGGGTTATCACTTTAACGTCTTTGACATTAAAACGCTTTAACAGGAAGCTGCTCGTTATACATAGGCAGAATAGGAAAAAAAGGGTGAGGCAAGAGGGAGAAAAAGATAAATGGAGGTGGCAAAGAAGCTACCACTAATGGTTCAAGCCAAAATAGCTTTTTTTTTGTGTTTCAGTAGGTCTCTAAAACACAAATACATCAACCATTAGCCATCAGATGCATGGTTTACTACGTTAGTCCTGATGCTCTCAATTCGCTCTGTTTTACTGATCTCTAATAACATTTTGCACACAATTACGATACTGCGGTTACCGTACACTCATGTGGGGAAGAAGCTCTTTAGTGCCTTCTTCACATAGTGCGTGCTGGAAGTGTGTCTAAACCAGAGCTAATGGTTGGAAGAGGTCTCAGATCCTGCCTCTGTTGCAATGCAACGTTTAATAACACAGTCATGATGCTGCTGAAAAGGGATGCAAAATGCATCTGTAAAAACAAATAATAAAAAATATTAAAAATTTTAAGGAAAAGTAGTGGAGGGTGCTGGCTGTGAGCTGGGAAGGCCCAGAATGAAGTCTGAAATGGTACACTCGACCCTGCTGTTCTGTCTGGGGGTCTGTCTGGGGGTCCAACACTGTGGTCCAGCCGCTCTTCGGCACACACAGCAAGTTAGTCTACGGGCAAAGCCGTCATTTTCCCTGTGGTGAATGCACACAACTCCAGCCGTTGTCAGCCCCGAAGAGGGCTGCCGAGCTGGAACATCGCTATCTGGAGCCACGGGAGCTCCTCTAACGGCTTCTCCAGTTTGTTCCATTAACCTTCTAGAGCGAGAAGCGACACCCCGAGCGGCACGGCGACGTTTCCGTTCTAACCACAGCTTACTGCTACTGATCAGCCCACACACCACTAATTGCAAGTAGGACAGAAATAATGCGCAGCCTGATTTGACTTTTAAAAAAAAATATATTTTCCTCAAATCCTACGCTGTTTTTCCTCTATTGGAGTCACACAAGCATGAGCTGTCATCTGATGAGGCAGCAGAACGTACAGTAATTACTAAAAGGTAGATTTCAGGCTCTGGATATTTCCCTCTTGCTAGGATGAGTAGAGGCATCGGTCTGGAAAGAAAGGTGCTGAGGAGCCAGAACTTGCTTTCAGTGAGCTTGAGCAAGAATTTTGATACCGGCTTAGGGCGTCAGGAAGCGTCCCCCTGGGAGGCACCAAGAATGCTAAAATCCCTTAAATAAATGCAGGGTGACGAGCGGAGTTCCCTGAGAAATGCAACCCAGCGAAGCCGGGCTGTGCCGTGATGAGCAGCGCATCCTTCCGGCGCTGTGCTGGGGAAGCAGCACCCGTCGGGAATCATAGAATGATTTAGGTTGGAAGAGACCTTGAAGATCATCGAGTTCCAACCCCCCTGCCATAGGCAGGGACACCTCTCACCAGACCAGGCTGCCCAAGGCCACGTCCAACCTGGCCTTGAACACCTCCAGGGATGGGGCCTCAACAACCTCTCTGGGCAACCTGGGACAGTGCCTCACCACCCTCACAGGGAAAAACTTCTTCCTCATGTTCAATCTAAACCTGCCCTCTTCGAGTTTGAAGCCATTCCCCCTCGTCCTATCACTCCATGCCCTTGTGAAAAGTCCCTCCCCAGCTCTCCTGGAGCCCCTTTAGGGACTGGAAGGCCGCAATAAGGTCTCCCCGGAGCCTTCTCTTCTCCAGGCTGAACAGCCCCAACTCTTTCAGCCTCTCCTCACAGGAGAGGTGCTCCAGCCCTCGCATCATCCTCGTGGCTCTCCTCTGGACACGCTCCAGCAGGTCCATGTCCTTCTTATGTTGGGGTCCTTGAGCGGTGTTTTCACTGTGCGTGGCAGCGGACCGCTTGGACGGCTCTGCAGAAACCTCCTGAACCGCTGAGGGTTTTCTGGGCAGGCGGAGGGCTCTGATTCCCCACGCCATCCTCTCCCCACCGAGCCGCCCCCGTGCCAGGGGGCAGAGAGCTGGGGGTGAGGGGTGACCTCCGGTCGCCCGCCCGCACCGCGGCTGCGAAATGCACTTTTGGCGGAACGTGGAATCGCGGCGCGCAGAGCGGGCAGCAGCCGGGGCGGCCCTCAGTCTGAGCCTCCCAGGGAAAAATGTACTTTTTCCAAACTTTCTTCTTCCGCACAGAAAACTTCGCTTCTGTGAAAAGGGCATTTTCTTACTGAAAATCCTTCTGCTGGAGAATTCCCCAACCAGGCCTTTTTCTGGAACTTACTCCCACATAAACTGAAAATAACCCAAACTTGGTGACTTTCCAGTCATGTTACAAAAGCTAATGTTTCGCTAGAGTCCCTGGAGACAGACGAGTTGTGCTACTTATATCAAGAAAGGGGCAGTAGCCAGCTGGCACGTGTCCGCAGGACTGGGGTGAGCGCTGCTGGCCCTTAATTCGATCCTATGCAACGAATGATTAAGAATATTAAGGCACTTAACCTTGAATAGCGTTGTAATTATTTTGATTATGAAATAAAATCCAGAAAGCGTTTATGACATTTACTATTTTTAAGCCTCGTTATCTTGGAGAGCGTCATTCAAGAATTTTGAGCACTTGAAATCAGTACAACAGAGAAGTGAGATGACGCAGGACTTCCCTTCGCCTGACAGCGGTGCTCGCTGGGGTGGCTCCTCCCGCCTGTGGTAGAGTTGCGGGTGGTACCAGCGAGTGCCCCCCCGTTCCTCCATTTCACGGGTAATCCTGTTTCACCGTTCCGTGCTCAGGTGCCCATAAAATATAGTCACCTCTCTGTTATTTCCCATTGTAACAGCACTGTGGTTTTGATTAGAGCAAGTCAATTTCCTTTGCCAAAATGGCTTTTTAACAAAACGGTACCTTTTGGATAATGTATTCTTTGCTCATAATTTTGTGAGCTAAGAGGTGCTTTCCTTGCCAAAGTTAAGTTCTGTGTCCTGTATTGCCAAAGCGAATACTGGGAACATTGCTATAATTTTATAATACATACATGTTGCATGACGCACAGTATATCCATACAAAATACTCTTAAGGACTCCGGACTCTGGGAGAAACCCTGGCGCTGCATCGGTTCGGCGCAGTAAATACAAGCCGTAAATCTTCTCAGCAGGGAGAAGTCCGGGTTCTGCGAAGGAAGGATATTCTCCCCCTTAATTTTTCCTTAGGTTGACCCAGATCCTGCCCACTCACTGCATACTCTTTAGCTCGATCCGTTTTGGATACGCAGCGGATTTTGTGCCTTCCAGTCTCGGGGGCTGTGGCGGAGGGAGCTAACCCTGCGTGGGAGGGGAGAGGCGCAGCGTCCCGGCCCGTGGCGATTCCATTGCAGCCCAGAAGGCCAACCGCATCCTGGGCTGCATCAAAAGAAGTGTGGCCAGCAGGGCGAGGGAGGGATTCTGCCCCTCTACTCCACTCTCGTGAGACCCCACCTGGAGTACTGCGTCCAGCTCTGGAGTCCCCAACATAAGAAGGACATGGACCTGCTGGAGCGTGTCCAGAGGAGGGCCACGAGGATGATCCGAGGGCTGGAGCACCTCTCCTATGAGGAGAGGCTGAAAGAGTTGGGGCTGTTCAGCCTGGAGAAGAGAAGGCTCCACGGAGATCTTATTGCGGCCTTCCAGTTCCTAAAGGGGCTCCAGGAGAGCTGGGGAAGGACTTTTTACTGGGGCATGGAGTGATAGGACGAGGGGGAATGGCTTCAAACTGGAAGAGGGCAGGTTTAGATTGAACATGAGGAAGAAGTTTTTCCCTTTGAGGGTGGTGAGGCACTGTCCCAGGTTGCCCAGAGAGGGTGTTGAGGCCCCATCCCTGGAGGTGTTCAAGGCCAGGCTGGACGTGGCCTTGGGCAGCCTGGTCTGGTGAGAGGTGTCCCTGCCTATGGCAGGGGGGTTGGAACTCGATGGTCTTCAAGGTCCTTTCCAACCTAAACCATTCTATGATTCTATGATAAATTACATTTTTCTGAAAATCCATTTCTACAGAAAATCTCCCTTTGACATTCTGTCCTGATTCAGGACACCTCTTTTCCCCGATGATTTTGTCTGCGTAGACTCCCTTGCCACTGTCTCCTGCCTGCCCTAACGTGGACACGCCGCTGGAGCCCCCTTGCTGGCCACGGCCACCGCCGCGTCCCTGGGGAAGGGCTGTCCCCTGCGGAGGTCTGAGTACGCAATTAGCAAACGGGCCTTGAGATTAGGGCTGAGATGGGAAGACATGCTCAAACCCCTCTACCAACAGAGCCACGAAATGTTCGCTCCAGCCGCAGCACAGAAACGTGGTTTTAGTGGCACTTAAATGAACTGGCGCCTTACAGCATTGTAGGACACGAATCTATTCGTCTCTTTGCTTAGTCGCGGGAAATTGCAGTGATGGACTGACATCGTTTTATAACTGCACGCGATGCACAGCCAAAACAGGGGGCTCAACGGTGAGCTGCATTCTAACTAAACTCCCAATAGTTGTTAATAACAAAAGTTCAGCTAGCATGATATAAGAACCGCACGTATAGGATGAAATATTAATTTACTATGCTTCAGTTGAGATTTTTAAGGTAGTCTTATTTTCCTTGAATGCATGGGCTTATCATTATCAGCCCGAACACAACTAGCGCTCTTCAAGGTTTCTTGCTGAAAAGAAATTGAGCGTGCAAATACTCTTTCATCATAATCACACTGGCTGTGCAGGGTAATTCATAAAAGAGCCAGAAATATATTGAAATTCAATATTGTTTTAGTCCAAATCAATATTAATAATCGTTTGCATTTTTAAAGTGCAATTTACAATTGAAAAATGTACAGAGATCAACCCATAGTTGCTAACACATCAAATTTTCCTATTAAACTTAAAGGCACAGTAATTTTACGTAAAAATGTTTCTTATAAAGTAGGAGAAGGCATCGATCTGTGAAAACAGCTATCTATTATTTATATGCACAACATTAGAACGGGTTTTAATTATAAATGAGCTAAAAGGTCAGAAACTATTTTATTTTTAAGGTCTGGATTTTAAATTTGGATACCTTAATACAAATATTTACGCGCCGCGGGCTCAGCAATTGCCGTCGGCGTTGGGACGGCCGGCAGCGGGACGCGCGCAGGGCGGGTAGGCGAGGGGAGCTCGGGGGAGCCGGAGCTGAGCCGCAGCTTCAGAAGATCTCTGCTTCACCGGAGAAGGCTCTGTCTGCGAAACGCTTCCCGAAAGGGTGGGGGGTGGAACCGGGGGCACTACTGAGTAACGCAGGAAGGGCAAATAATCAGAACTGAGCTTCAGAGGATTTTGCCAGCCCCAGGGTTGGGGCCATGGGGCACAGTCACTCTGTAAACAGACAGACTGGGGTCTCGTAGGACAGTTCCGTGACGGAGAGGGATTTAAGGAGCTGTCAAGCACCAGACTGGGTCTAAGGAGGTTTCCTGGACATGTGGCCATGGATATAAAAACTGAATTTGATGGGACCCGGAGTTAAAACTCGTCCCGTACGGTGCTGGTTCGAAGGACGTGGTTGCCGTCAGAGCGTGATGGCAAACGGAGTCCTGCGCGGCTCTGCGTACGCTGCGGGGGTCCTGGGGCAGGCACCGCCGCTTGCTTTAGCACGGGAACGAGTACAGGGTGATCAAAGCAGAAAGTGTTATAGCAGTGATGATTTCTTGGTGAAGTCGGAGGAGGCGGTGCAGGCTCCGTGCCCGGCTCTGTCTGGGGCAGGCTAGCGAAGCATCCTTTCGCCCTGGTTTAGGTACAGGGATGGAGTTCACCCGGGGGGTGGCTGACCCTGTGGGCAAAGCGGAAGAGCGCAGCCCTTCTGGCACAGCTTTCCATGCCCTGTTTGTAACCGTTACCTGCTCCCACCCAGGGGTGATGAAAGCTTAAGGAAACCCCACATCTGAAAGTGCAGATATTTATTTTTTTCCTGTGAAACCGTGCATGTGGGTTAATTAGCCCCCCCAGCCCCCGGAGCTCCGGCACCGGAGCCGCAGCACTACACCCTGTTTGGTTTCTCTCGGCCGCCCCAGTGAAGTCACGGAGTACAAACC
>VUYV01000150.1:831359-859041 GCA_008711295.1 Anarhynchus alexandrinus
CCTGCTGGAGCGTGTCCAGAGGAGGGCCACGAGGATGATCCGAGGGCTGGAGCACCTCTCCTATGAGGAGAGGCTGAAAGAGTTGGGGCTGTTCAGCCTGGAGAAGAGAAGGCTCCGGGGAGATCTTATTGCGGCCTTCCAGTTCCTAAAGGGGCTCCGGGAGAGCTGGGGAAGGACTTTTTACTGGGGCATGGAGTGATAGGACGAGGGGGAATGGCTTCAAACTGGCAGAGGGCAGGTTTAGATTGAACATGAGGAAGAAGTTTTTCCCTTTGAGGGTGGTGAGGCACTGTCCCAGATTGCCCAGAGAGGGTGTTGAGGCCCCATCCCTGGAGGTGTTCAAGGCCAGGCTGGAGGTGGCCTTGGGCAGCCTGGTGTGGTGGGAGGTGTCCCTGCCTATGGCAGGGGGGTTGGAACTCGATGATCTTCAAAGTCCTTTCCAACCTAAACCATTCTATGGTTCTATGATAAATTACATTTTTCTGAAAATCCATTTCTACAGAAAATCTCCCTTTGACATTCTCTCCTGATTCAGGACACCTCTTTTCCCCGACAATTTTGTCCGCGTAGACCCCCTTGCCACTGTCTCCCGCCTGCCCTAACGTGGACACGCCGCTGGAGCCCCCTTGCTGGCCACGGCCACCGCCGCGTCCCTGGGGAAGGGCTGTCCCCTGCGGAGGTCTGAGTACGCAATTAGCAAACGGGCCTTGAGATTAGGGCTGAGATGGGAAGACATGCTCAAACCCCTCTACCAACAGAGCCACGAAATGTTCGCTCCAGCCGCAGCACAGAAACGTGGTTTTAGTGGCACTTAAATGAACTGGCGCCTTACAGCATTGTAGGACACGAATCTATTCGTCTCTTTGCTTAGTCGCGGGAAATTGCAGTGATGGACTGACATCGTTTTATAACTGCACGCGATGCACAGCCAAAACAGGGGGCTCAACGGTGAGCTGCATTCTAACTAAACTCCCAATAGTTGTTAATAACAAAAGTTCAGCTAGCATGATATAAGAACCGCACGCATAGGATGAAATATTAATTTACTATGCTTCAGTTGAGATTTTTAAGGTAGTCTTATTTTCCTTGAATGCATGGGCTTATCATTATCAGCCCGAACACAACTAGCGCTCTTCAAGGTTTCTTGCTGAAAAGAAATTGAGCGTGCAAATACTCTTTCATCATAATCACACTGGCTGTGCAGGGTAATTCATAAAAGAGCCAGAAATATATTGAAATTCAATATTGTTTTAGTCCAAATCAATATTAATAATCGTTTGCATTTTTAAAGTGCAATTTACAATTGAAAAATGTACAGAGATCAACCCATAGTTGCTAACACATCAAATTTTCCTATTAAACTTAAAGGCACAGTAATTTTACGTAAAAATGTTTCTTATAAAGCAGGAGAAGGCATCGATCTGTGAAAACAGCTATCTATTATTTATATGCACAACATTAGAACGGGTTTTAATTATAAATGAGCTAAAAGGTCAGAAACTATTTTATTTTTAAGGTCTGGATTTTAAATTTGGATACCTTAATACAAATATTTACGCGCCGCGGGCTCAGCAATTGCCGTCGGCGTTGGGACGGCCGGCAGCGGGACGCGCGCAGGGCGGGTAGGCGAGGGGAGCTCGGGGGAGCCGGAGCTGAGCCGCAGCTTCAGAAGATCTCTGCTTCACCGGAGAAGGCTCTGTCTGCGAAACGCTTCCCGAAAGGGTGGGGGGTGGAACCGGGGGCACTACTGAGTAACGCAGGAAGGGCAAATAATCAGAACTGAGCTTCAGAGGATTTTGCCAGCGCCAGGGTTGGGGCCGCGGGGCACAGTCACTCTGTAAACGGACAGACTGGGGTCTCGTAGGACAGTTCCGTGACGGAGAAGGATTTAAGGAGCTGTCAAGCACCAGACTGGGTCTAAGGAGGTTTCCTGGACATGTGGCCATGGATATAAAAACTGAATTTGATGGGACCCGGAGTTAAAACTCGTCCCGTACGGTGCTGGTTCGAAGGACGTGGTTGCCGTCAGAGCGTGATGGCAAACGGAGTCCTGCGCGGCTCTGCGTACGCTGCGGGGGTCCTGGGGCAGGCACCGCCGCTTGCTTTAGCACGGGAACGAGTACAGGGTGATCAAAGCAGAAAGTGTTATAGCAGTGATGATTTCTTGGTGAAGTCGGAGGAGGCGGTGCAGGCTCCGTGCCCGGCTCTGTCTGGGGCAGGCTAGCGAAGCATCCTTTCGCCCTGGTTTAGGTACAGGGATGGAGTTCACCCGGGGGGTGGCTGACCCTGTGGGCAAAGCGGAAGAGCGCAGCCCTTCTGGGATGGCTTTCCATGCCCTGTTTGTAACCGTTACCTGCTCCCACCCAGGGGTGATGAAAGCTTAAGGAAACCCCACATCTGAAAGTGCAGATATTTATTTTTTTCCTGTGAAACCGTGCATGTGGGTTAATTAGCCCCCCAGCCCCCGGAGCTCCGGCACCGGAGCCGCAGCACTACACCCTGTTTGGTTTCTCTCGGCCGCCCCAGTGAAGTCACGGAGTACAAACCGGTACGACTGCGCAAGAAAACCATTTAGCAATGTGCTATCATCGGAAAATTAAAGTCCAGAAGGGATATTGCAGTGCTGTAGCCAACAAAATCCAAAGCTAAGCAGTCAGACTAACTCGAACCATATCTCTGCCAAACACTGTGCAGAACGGAGAAGAATCAGACGTCCCTTAATTGCTACGAGAGCTGCAGCGCTCAGCGAGCGGCAGGCGTGGAACCGACAGCATATGGCCGTGCCCCCGCTCCTTCACTCTGGCCTTGACTTTTCTCCGGTCACCTTTTGCATTTGCTTTTTTTTTTAACCAAGGTTCTTCAAGCTTTGGTGAATTAAGAGCACATCGATAGTGATGCTACACCAGTAATATTACTAGTAGGAAATACTCCCTTCAGATACATGTTTTACCATCCATATGGATTTTGTATTTAAAAGACAAATACTTGATCAAGCCTTTGGGAAAAAAAGTGTATAAAAATAGTAGTTTAATTTCATCTATCCCGAATGAATTAATGATCAGTCTTTATCTGCGGTGCGAGAAAACCAGCATCAGCTATTGCTTTCATAAGAAATATCCCGAATAACTTCATGCAAATCACATAACTCCTCCCTGTGCAACAGTGGATCTGTATGTTAAAAAAAAATACAAAATCAATGCAATTACGTCTTTCCTTCAGCCAAGTGTCACAAGGGGAAGCACTGAAGGTTGTGAGGCGCAGATAATTACATTGATGGGAACCATAAAACCAACCAAAAAAACCCCAAGATAAACTTTGATGTTTATTATTGGTGCCAGGACAAATACTGATGCTTCTGCGTGTGCAGAATCTGTTTGAAATTTGTCTTACCGAGCCTTATTCAGGCAAGTCATCTTTGCACCTTCTTCTCAGCCTTCCTTCACTGCTTGTGACACCGTCTGCATTCAAAACCCAATTCTTTCGGTACCTTTTACAGAACCACGAGGTGTGAGTGATTTCAGGAAACTAACAATAATTTCCCTGAGCTTCAATCAAGTTCTTTGAATGCGAACGCCTCGATTTCGGTAACGTGTTGGCGGTGACATCTCCCCCAGCCCTCCGCCAGGACGCGGTCGGTGTCAACCCACAGGAGAGACGAGACGGTTCCGCCGGCCCCGAGAGCCATCCCCCGGCGTTTGAATAACCCTGCCCGGGACGGGGCTAAACACACCAAACAGGAGAAGATCCCTATTTTATATTAACTTTGCTGTTCAGTTACCTGAGCCTAATTCACCAGCGCTAACACGCGGGCGAGCGTCTCAACAGCACAGCCCCGGCACCGCTGCTGGGGAGGGGAATACCCGAATACCCTTTTCCTCCCCCAGGAGGATTCCTCTGCGTCACAAACACTCGGACGGTTGTTCCCTCTCCCGGAGCGGGCACCATCGTGCCTGTCTGCGTTACAGCAAAGAGAGGGGGGACAGCAGCGCCGAGGCTGCGTCTGCCTCTGCCTCACCGAATGCAGAGGGGACCAAGCTACAAACCGAGTCTGATGCCAAATGCGCGGAGTCGATAGAGTACATCCATTCCTATAGAGTATCAATGTAACAACAGGAACTTTCCAGTGACATTTAATGATCTCCGATATTTACGGTGCACGAGTATGCCTAGCAGCTAGTTGCCTTATCTGTTCTTATTACAAATCTGACAAAAGGTGCTTAAAAGTAATTGAATAACAGCAAACCAAACAGTAATATTCTCCTACTCTACTAGCATCACAGAACTAATTTTAAAGAGAGTTCATGCCTATTCGGGATTCTCATTACAGCTCAATATTGAAAATCCCCTTCTGTTTAAAAGGCCACTGAGTGGTCGCTCTAAAACCCATGCGGTTCCTCTGACTGCTCTGAAATTGGGAGTGTCTGAAATGCTGGTGTGTAGTAGCATACAGATAAGGAAGAGTGAGAAGTTCCTTGCACGAAGGCATCCCAGTCCCTTACACGGGGACCACACTGGCGCCTCTGCTCCCCTGTGGTCCTTTGTCAGCCAACCACCTCCAGTCTCGCCCCGTCCCACCGTCACCGTGCCCAGCACCCGGTGAAACCGCCCCATGCCTGAACGCTTACCGTGCCTGTCTGCTCAGCGGCTCCAACGGCAGCTACGCACCCCCGGCTGCCAAAGTACGACTGTGCCGCCGCCGCGGTGGTGCTGCACCCCTTCCCCGAGCTGACACGCAAAGCCTGCGGAAGCGGAGGAGCGCCAGGCTGGGCAAACGCTCGCCTCCCGCCGCGAGCAACGCTCCGGTACAGTGCTGATAAACACTCCCTCCTGCTGCCTTTGCACAGGCGCCATCGCCCCAAACACGGGGCCGGCTTCCCCGGGAAACCCCCCACCACGTCGCACCTCTGCCTCGCCGCAGCTCCGCCAGCTCCCACGCGCTTTTCCTCGCTCCCCGTGGCACAGAACCATCGCACTCCTCTGTAAGCGATGGCAGAGCCCCCAGATGTTTCTCTCCCCTAACACACACCTAGGACATCTCTCAGCTCGCAGGAGGGCCTCTTCCCGTGGGTCGCCCATGGGGTGTGGGCTCAGCCCTGGCTCCCGACCTGCCAGCCCAGCCGGACGGCGGCACGGCGCGGCTACGCCTGCCCACAGCCCGCCAGCGAATCCTTCGGTGTGCTGCAGCTCCCCTTCACACGCTCCAGTAACCCGACAACTTCAGAATTCAAAACAAAAATTCTGTTTCGTCCCGTTTAGAAATTGTGCTTCAAAATAAAACGCAAATATTTGTTCCAGTTTGCTTTGCGATGTATCCAGGGGGATTTCAGCTGGAAAGAAAATGTAAGAGGCGTTTTAGAGAAGAAAAAAAGAATAGTTTTTCCAACTAGATCTACTTATAGAGTATCTCCTTTCAACTAGCCGCTGGGTTTCAACTGCCCAAATCAGGAACAAGAGGAAATAACTTATCTCTGACGTGTGGGCATGGTCGAAGTGAGAAAGACCCTCGGCTAAACAGATGGTGATCTTTCATTAGGGAGAAAGCATTTGTAAAATTCCAGTAAGAGAGAAATTAGTCACGGTGGCTAGCAGGATTAAGCACCCGTACTCGGTGATAACAGTCAGAGGTACGGCGGTACAATAGTTGCTGGAGTCGATCGAGGAACCCACTCCCCTGCCACAGCAGCACGTTCCACGCCAAGGCTCCCGGTGGTTCCTTCCTCCTGGGGTAACCACAGGAGCATCACAGCGAGCCAGACACAGTGTGAGCCAGGGGCCGGCTTTCTGCTTTTGCAGAAATTGTGCTGTGTTTTGTTTCCTCAACAGCAGAATTAAAACCACCCTCACCTGTGACAAAGGGTTTTGATTCCTAGCTTACGGGGACCGTTGCACAGTCTTCCTGGTTTTCTTGCTTGCTTACGGCTCCCAGGCAAAGAATCTCCACTTCAAACACGTTTTGGGAAAGGAAATGACATTGAGGAATCGTGAATCTCCACACCGCGTTACGTGAACCGTGTTACAGACGGCACCAAGCTAAGCCATAACGTTGGAGGAGAGGGCTCCGCGCATAAAGCTACTCCAAATTGTCGTTATAAAAAATATTTAAAATCTCATGATGTCAAGAGGTTACGGCACATGAATAAAACTTTTACCCAATGGCTAGGAACAGATTGTTTAAGTTTATATTTATACATATATAAAAGAATATATATAAAAGCAGCTCATAAACCCTTTACGTTCTGTAATCTTTTTCTCCTGACCACAACACATCTAAAACCACACAGAAGGATTAATTTATAAAAGCAAACTCCAATGTGTATTTGCTTCATACTGACCTAGAGGAGGGAACATGCACGGGGTGGTCACTTGTTTGGTACCTCTGGCAGTCCATGCTACTCCGGTGTGTCCTGTCTTCTGACAGAAGGCGCTTTTATTCGGAATAGCCAGGAGACCTATAGGAGAGACAAGCGAAGCACCTTCAGGACAACTGATGAAGAGTATTTCAGGGATGTGCAACCACCACTGTCATACGATGGTGCGATCATCTAAAAAACCCGTTGAAAATCTGATAGTTACTTTAAATAGAAGACAGATTGAAGGAAGTGGAGGGAGAGGGAAGCGTTTCAAACTGGGCTCTAACTAGAACCAAGAGGACACCTGAAAAACTAGGAACCTTTCCGCTGGATTTTGCAAGAGAGTTCATTGCTTTCAGCACAGTTTTCTGTACGAAATATTGTAGGTGGGACAATATCCCTGTAAATCCTGCTGCCGGGCAGAGCCTGGGAGGACGGGTCCGGCTGCGCCCGAGAGCTGCCGTGCAAATCCTGTGCCTTCTGCTGGGAGGGGGAGAAGGCTGGGCAAGCTCGTTATTGACACCCGCTCTTTGCGCTGCCGCTGTACGGCTCCTGTGAGATGTTAATTCGAAACAAAGTGCAGAAAACTTTTTTCATTTCAAATGCGAACTGCTTTTGGAGATTACATTTAGGCTTAGGAATAGTATTATAACCCCTGGAGGATGCTGGAGAGGTGCGTGTAGTAACTCGCTAAGGACCTGCCGCAGCACTGAGGGGATTAGTAACACATGACTCCTGCTACAATTTGCACCCGGAAAGATAGGAAAGAAATCTTCTCGACTTTGAAAGGATTATTTTGGTTGTTTACTGTGTGCTGTCCCTTTTGGTCTTAAATTGTAGATGAAAGTGGAAGGCAGCAGTGCCCGCTTCCTGTCGCGACGTGTGATGGAAATGAGTGGGGCGGCTTTAGCGGCTTTGCCGGAGGGGTCGGGATGGGAAAAGGGGGTCATACGTTATCGCTCTGACTTCAGCCACGTAAATCGATATCGCAGCCTTTCGCAGTTATGTCAAAATTCAGGGTCTGGCACGTTAAGATACCTTCTAGACGTGTGCAGGCCCAAAGGACAAAACTGGTACACATAACCGAGTAGAACCGGACCCACTGATACGTGACAAAACAAGCTCCCACCAGGATAAGAGAGAGCCTTTAAACCCCCTTTTCCCCCACTTCTTGCAGTATATGGATTTGTGTATATGTAAGCAAAGGAGGATCCTGTAATTTTCAGGATTCTCTTCATGTGGAGAAATCCCCACTTTGCATAATTGGAGGAGATGCCGACAGCCAAGAGGCGTAATGGCACCAGTGACCGGCGAAAAGAGCTGTTAAAAGGCAATAAGTTCTGCCTAATTTCCCCCAACACTGCTGGTGTGCGCTGGGCGGCACGTAACGGAGGTGGTCAGCCCAGCAGGTTCGTCCGGGACGGCTGGGACGCTGCAGAGACTAATTAAGCTGCAGGGAGGGAGAGGTGCCGGGTCACGGGGCAGGTCAGCGGGGCCGACTCGCCCGAGCGCCGATTCCCGCCCCTGCGAGCAGTTTTTGGGAAAAGGGAGAGCTCCCGGTGGTGGGAAGCACAGTGGGCAGGTACGCGCTGGCCTCTGGTGCTCAAAGTGCCCAACCAACACAGCCACGGGGGCTGCCCGCGGGCGAGGGCTCCCCACCGCCCTGCGGCCACGGACAGAGCGGGGGGAAGGCTGAGCCACCTCTCTTCGGACTTCCAAGGATTTGTCACTCAGAGGAACCTTTAAATTTACTCGTGATTTCAGGCTGAGAGAGTTGGGGGGGTTCAGCCTGGAGAAGAGAAGGCTCCGGGGAGACCTTAGAGCCCCTTCCAGTCCCTAAAGGGGCTCCAGGAGAGCTGGGGAGGGACTTTTGACAAGGGCATGGAGTGATAGGACGAGAGGGAATGGCTTCACACTGGAAGAGGGCAGGTTTAGATTAGCTATTCGGAAGAAATTCGCTCCTCTGAGGGCGGTGAGCCCCTGGCGCAGGTTGCCCCGAGGAGCTGTGGCTGCCCCATCCCTGGAGGTGTTCAAGGCCAGGTTGGACGGGGCTTGGGGCAACCTGGGCTGGTGGGAGGTGTCCCTGCCCAGGGCAGGGGGTGGAACGAGATGGTCTTTAAGGTCCCTTCCAACCCAAACCATTCTATGACTCTATGATTCATAGAGGCAGGTTTAATTCCTTTCCCCACATGAAGGAAAAATATTAATCTAGATCTTTTTTTCAGGGAAGAATTTTGAGGAGATTTCATTTTGTTCATTTTGAACAGATTTAACTTAAAATTTCTTATTTCACCCTTCTTCAAAATACTTATTCTTTGTTATTGCACAAAGAGGAATGTAATTACGTATGAAGTTAAAGTAAGCCGGACACAATGTTTTGATTTGAAATATCAGCTGGAAACAAATTTGTTCTTCCCGAATCTCAGGAAAAATCGAAGTTTTTGTTCTATTGAGACATGAGCAAGAATATAGTGACAGAAAATCCAGCACCCAAAGATGAACGTCTGGTGAATGGAAGCAGCCACAGGATTAATAGTTTCCTACTTCTTTCTATGCTAAAGAAGCTAGAGGATTTGGGGCATAATACTTGGGATTCATTTGCATTTCCTATTTCCAAGAAGAAGTGCTGACAGCTACGGAATAATGTGACTTTTAATATCTCCACCTCTAGTAGAGTGCCTGCATTTGTAAAACTCTATAAAAAAGTTAGTTTTCCTGGTGAATACGGATAATGTTTATAAATCCTTTTTCCTCCGGGAAATGTGATGACAAGATGACTGATCTGGAAGTCAGAGGTAGAACGGAGAGTGGAGAGGAGCGATGGGAAGACGTGGTGCCCGGTGCTGGAAGGCCGTTTGTCTCCGAAGTGCTTTGAGGCAAGGAAGCGCGTGCTTGGCTCCGCTTCAGAGACGAGAAGCTGCCGTTGTCCGCACAACTCATACAGACACAACTAATGTATCTGGAAGTGATCATTTCAGTAATAATAGCAAATCTTTTTTTAATATTCTTGTAGTAATAGTATTCCCTTTTTTTTTCTATTCAGCTAATTGCCCACTGTCATTATCCCAGTCTCTGACCGTATTACACAATCTAAGTAAAATTATCTTAATAACGCATAAAGTGAGTGCTGCATTACGGCACGCGTTCAGAATGCAGAAAACAAAATACAGCAGAAGAGAAGAGCCCGTCGCAGCTCCCAGCTCACAGTTAACCTGCCCCACGGCAGCGCTGAAATGTAACGCGTGGGTCTTGTTTCTGTCAGGTGAAGGCTGACTTATAAAAGTATTTCCGCATTTATAAACCTCTCCCTCCGAACTGGCAGTAGGAGTGGTGGATGCTGTGCCGTTAACGGAGGACAGTTTGGCAAAGATCAAAGGCGCCGCTGAGGCCGTTTCTCCGCGCGGAGAGCCCGGGTAGCGCCGCACCAACCCGGACCTCCGCGGAGAGCTCCGCAGCACCCTCCACACCCCCCACTTTGCCTCCCAAGAACGGTATAGCCGCAGCAGCGGGAGCCCGTGCCCGGGCTAATCTCTGCTGCTCCGTGCTCTGCGTGCTCCGGGCTTTGGCTCCGCGCCGGACCGGCAGCCTGCTCGCAGCTGAGGGAGCACCAACGACGGCGTGCGCAGCGCGAGAAGCGAAGCTCGGCACGTGCGTGCGAACCAGGCATTTACATTCATTCGTGGGTGATTTGTAATTGTCCAATTTAGCAATCAGTAGGTGTTTGCAAACAACCTGGGCGTTTTGTTGACTTGCTGATGTATATGGTAATGTAAAGCTGACGCTGGCATTAGTTTGCGTTCCTTGGTTCGCCGGGAGCTGCGTCGGCGCCTGGCAGCGAAGCCCCGGGAAGGGAGAGCCTAAAGATGCCCCGCGGTGGGCAGGAGCCTTACGGGGTCTCTGGACCTCCTCGGTCCTTCCACCCGTGGTTCCACAGAGGAAAAGAGCGTCTTCTGCTCTCATCTTGGCAGAGTTCCCTTCCTCTTCAGGCTAATGCAGCTGGGCTGGTCCCCAGCTCCCCGGGGCAGGGAAGGCACACCGGCACCCGGCTGCACAGAGGGTCGGGTCGTTTGGGTTCCGCAGGGTCTCTCCCAGCTGCCAACGGAGAGAAATGAGGGGCTGGAGCTATCCTGTGCCCCCCGTCCCTCCTGTTCTCTGCGAGTGACCGAGCTCTTGGAAAGCAATTCTTGGCAGCGCTGTGAGAGCTGTGTACCCTGACGTCACGTTTTCCTAAGCCGGTCTCTGATACGCCACCCACGTAAAAAGAAGGTGACCTCAACCAAAGATCGACAGACCTTTTCTTGGGGACTGGTTATCCTCTGCTTTGCTCTGCAAGGTTCTTTTTACTTTCCTTTGAAGCATCAATGTGGATACTGTTAGGGAAAGACCCAGTTCTCGATGAACCAAAGGCAATCCCCCGAGTTTCTACCTAAGAATGACATCACGGCCTTAGATTATGATCTTATCGATGCCGTTCTTCACACAGACGTGTTAGCAGGCGAGGGAGAGAATGTCATGTCCGCAGAAGTCATGAATGAGCAAACAGCCGGGTGGTGTCAGACACAAGCCCCAGCGCAGCCCGGCCGACCCGTCTCAGAGGAGGAATCGAACAACAGAGACAGTGGTAGGAAACTGTCCCTTCGCCTCTCTTGGACTCATCCATTATCGTAATGCCAAACTGCGCAGAGTGGCGATGTCCGGCCGTTAGGCTTCCGGGGGCTCGGACCTACGAAGCACTACCTTTGGTGCCACTCTTGTCAAAAGACTTATTTAAAATTTTTCCCATCGTTTTGGTTTGCAGTGTCTTTCCGTTCCGCTCAGGAGCAGCGGGGAATTAGTCCTGCTTCTGTGCTTGTGAGTAAAAGATTTGGTGCCTGAAAATTTTGCTGTAATATCCAAAGATTTTCCACAAACATATTTGGATGATTTTTACCTGAAACTGGACACCTTTTTTCCTTAAAAGGCTTGCTTTAATGATGCAACACCTATTCTCCCACCCAATGCTAATACTTCCTCACCTCACGATTCGTAGGAATACTATGGTGATTAATGAATGTAAAGTGCTATCTGAGTGCTAATTATTACCCGCGTGTACACATACTTCTGCTGCTTTCAAGGGCAGAGCATTCACGTCCCCTGGTAGTGGGAAAGCGCAGAAAAACATATATTGCTACCTAGGAGTTTTATCCACCACAGAAACGTATAAAGGAAGAATAAATTAAAAGTTAGACGTTTCAATTCATTATTGCACGTTCTAGTGAGCCACTCTCCATCTGTTCAATAAGTTCGGGGCAGCTGAAAATGGAGTTTGGACTGGAAGCTGTTGCAACCTTATCTTCTTGCACTCTCAGCAATACTAATAAGAATTATAAAAACATGTTAATGGCCATGGTGAGGAGCACAATTAACGCATGTGACTGCAAAACTGCATTGTAAGTTGAAGGCGACGGGTTCGTCCCCGCTCTGCCTCCCCGACGCCGGGGCTCTGCGTGGGTCAACCCAAAGCTGCCCCCCAGCATCCCTCTCCCTCACATGCCCGAGGAGGCGTTGCCTGAAGAAACTGCTAGCTGATGCTCCGCTAAGGTTTTTTGTAGGTTTTTAATCTCATCCATCTTTAAAACGACACGATTTGAGTGTAAATGGTATTTTCAAATGTTTCCTTAATGAGGCTGCTTCGTTCACATCTATCAGTCAGTGCTATCTGCTTTCAGAGCTCCTCTGCTCCCGGAACTCCGCGACCGGCCTGGGCGGGCTCGGGAAGCACACGCTCTGCGTGTACAACGCCGCCCTTCCCGTGCAGCGCGTTTGCTCTCCTAGGACACGTTAATTAAAGTCAACTGATTGAAAAAATAATTACAGGAGAACAGGGAGGGGAAGAGCGAAGACCCATAATTTATAGATCTCTGAAGTTTGTGTTTTGTTGAGAGGTAGTAATTTTGTTGAGGGGAAAGAGTTTCTTTTTCCTTCTTGGACTCTCTCTGCATTCCCTCCTCGCACAGAGGTGCGGCGGCAGCAGGCAAAAAGCGTCACTCTGTCTTTGGAGCTGCGCAAGTACGTGGGGCCTTTTCCCCTTTCAATGTATGCTTTCGTCCCGCTGCCCTTGCTGCTGCACCTTGAGGTGTCCCGGGGATACTGCCGTGTCTGACCCAAGAGGTTGTGTGATCCTGAACACCGTTGTCCCGTCCGATGTGGAACAGCGTGAACATCACAGTTGTTAAAAACTGCTACTGAAGCATTTCTCGCACTAATTAAAAACTGGCTAGGGATCTTCTTTCTTGCTGCTGCCTCTACTTCAAACAAAAACATTTCAACAAATCAAAACCAGGGGAAACGGTTTAGCATTTTAAGCTAATGATAATTGTTTTAGAAACCCACGTTTGCTCAAGGGTATAATTCATTCAAAAAATGACCTTAAAACTCAGCGCTAAGCAAATATAAGCCCCTTGTTATTTGGGAGTGGATGCTTTTAAGCTGCTGTCTCTCCAATGATGACGGCGCGCTCCTCGCCAGCTCTTTATCCCCCCGGCTGCCGGGGCGTTCCCAGCGGGGAAGGGCAGCGCCGCCGCCAGCCTCGGGGCTGGGAGACCCTTCAACCCTCCGCTCCGTCACAGCCTTTCTGTGCCGTCTTGGGCAGAGCCGCCCGCCCCGCGCCTCTCCTGTAAACCCAGGCTGAGAGCACGAGCAGGTTACAAAATGGGAAACGCGTACGTTAGGGAACAAGGCTCAGCAAGCTGCGACTGAGCGGTTTTACAAAACGCCGGTCCGATTCTGGTGTGGTACCAGCCTTGGGGTTGGTTCCCAGTGCCCATTTATCCAAACCACCGACTGTTCGGCGCAAACCGGAGAGGGGGCGGCTCGTGTTCCCGAACGGTTTGCTTATAACGGCAGCCTTTGGGACCCTAACACGGCTGCTTTGAAGTCTAATCCTCCTTCCCTAATCTGACTCCCCTAGGAGTGAGGGCTTTTCAGCTCGGATTTGGCCCTTAGAAATATATATATATGAAATAAATATATGTGCAAAAAGTCCTTCCATACTGCACACATCCATACGTGCGCACCACAGGCGCAGATGGACCTGCGCATGGACCCGCAGGGGTTTGGCTTTGCCAGTGCTGAAAAACTTTAGTGCCGATTTCTTTCAATTTTACTTTTAAAGGGGTGAGAAAGGTTTAAGGCAAAAAATAATAAAAATATGCTTTTAATGCCTGCCATCATTTTAATAGAAAAATAAAGCTGAATTTGCCAATGTGTAGAGGGAACTGGGCACCCTGTGTTATTTGAGATACAAGTAGCCACCGATGTTCCTGGCCTGGAGCCTACCTGCGGCTGCTTCACACACTGAATAGGTGCCATTAAATTACCTTATCAACCAGAGTCACAGAAGTTACTTCATCAGGACCGGACAACCAGTGTTCTTCTTTGGTGCATTTTGGAAAGTTAAAATACCAATACACCGCAGAAGGTTAAAAACCAGGCATGGAAACCATGAAAAGTAACCGAGTCGCCCCGACACCAGATGCTCTAGGCACACTGAGAACTAACCTTTGAAGACTTTTCCTGGTGTAGCTATTTTGAACGACCACCTTTCCACAACCATCCTCCCCGCAAACTAATGTTACACGGTCTTTCTGCACTTAATACCTCTTTTGCAAACCAAAGCCACCTTCTCACACCCTCCTTTGGACCAGCTGACATTTACAGTTAGAAATAAGAGAGAAGCCAGGCGATCCCCACCCCGGCGACCTGTTGCTGATCTCCAGCCGAGTCCTCGTGTTCGATAACTGCCTTCCATAAGGAGTCTGGTTACAGTTTTGGGAACCAGCTGCACTGCCTGGGCTCTCACGGACCTTCCTTCCTATTACTGAAAAAGGCAGGACCAGCATAGTTGTGTGCCAAAAGCATTTATTTTAATTAATATAGCCATGTGGCAATGCCAATGGTTTTGTGGTTCCCCCTTTCCTCTCTGGTTCCCCTTCTTTCATCTGTTCACTTCTTAGTATCTCGCCGGGATGGACGCTGGTTCCAGCGGGACCGTTCCTGTGCTCACAGTGAGGCGTTTGCCTCCGGGCTGTGCCCCGTGCGGGGCTCAGGGTGACGTCCAAAGCGGCCATCGGGGACCACGGCCGCCGCCGTCTCCCTGGGACTGCGCGTCACGGCGCACGCTGGAGCCAGCAGCGAGCGTCCGCAGAGCCGAGCCCGGGAGGCGGCTGTGAGAGGCGCCCCAAGCCCCGTGGCCAGTATTTCCCTTGGGAATCCACACGCCCGCAGAGCTCCTTCAGCGGGCGGCACGGTGACCCGTGGGGCACCCTGTTCCGTCGGCCGTTTCTCCCCCGGGAGAGGCGGGCAGCTGCCGGTCCTTCGCCCTGCGCCCCACGTTTGACACGCGAGGTGCGGCCCCTGCCATCCCCTCCCCCACCTTATCGCACTTTATGGTTTTCGTATTGTTTAACCAGGGAAAAATAAAAAGCGACACATGCTTCACTTGAAGCAAGCGAACTATTAAGCGGGGTTTCTGTGCAAATTGCAGCCATGGCATGACCTATTTTCCCCAACTGCGCTTTTTAATGCTATTCCACCTTGTCTTTCCAACATGTTAAAACCAGTGACGTATAATTAAAGACAAACTGATGGGGCAGAAATTGACTGGATGACTGCAATTAACTGTAGGGAACAAATGCTAGAGAAATCAGTTATTTGGTCTAAACAAGGACTTGAATCTACTAATCTGCCTTCAGACAACAAACGCTCCGTATGTTAAGTTTTAGGGGTTTGGTTTTTTACCTCTTGCAGACGTATTACGCCAGACTTCCAGATGAGAGGACGAGACTATGAGTGAGGAGTGTCCTGGAGATTGCGTGCAGTTCTTTTCCTGGGTCGGAACCGGATTGATCTGAGGACAATAATTATGAGGCTGACGTGTATGTTCTCCTTCATCTTGCTGTTTGGAGCTGCCGGGCTCGTTGTCTTCATTCACCTGCAGGATCCAGAGGAAATCGTGCATCAGCAGACACCAGGTCAGCATTTCTATTTCTATTTGGCTCGCTCGCTCGTTCACGTGCAACGTTTTGTACTTACACCGTTAACGTGTTTTACACATTTCACAGGGGTTGCCTCCACAAAGGTATGTAAGTTTTTTCTTAAAGGCTATTTTGAAGTTAATTAACAAATTTTTTTTTAACAAAAGAGGAGCTTGCTTAAAAAACTGTTCCAAGAACCAATAGACTGATGAGGCAGGAATCCTTGCCAAGGTGCACAGGGTCCAGCTGGGTGGAGTTAATTTTCTGCCGAAGCTGAGAGCAGCTTCTGTTGCCAGCCGCACCACTAGCAACGTGAGAACGAGGCATTCTGCTGAAAGTTCGGTTCCTGCAAATACGTGCCTCTGAGTCCCCCTTTGCCTGTATACGGTGTTCAGTGGGTCACGGAGATGCACAATAGGAGATGCATAAATGAGTCACGCAAGGAACATGGAATCCTTTGGGATGCAGTGCTTTAATGGTCTTAACTGCCATGAAACTTGTCGTAACTTTCATTCACCCGCACCCCATCTTCCCGTGCCGCTAACTTTAAACCGTGAAGCGCCACAAAGACCACATCAGTGCGAGAACTAGAAAACTGTGGGCCGGAACAGTGGTTTCCTTTTAAAGGAGGGGCACGCGAGAGGTATGAAAAAGCGTGAGATCGCTTGACTCAGTGACGGCGACATTCCCTTTGACTAAGGCTGCAATGAGGGCCGGTGTGGGGCCCAGACCAATGCCAGCGCGGTTACTCCGGCTCGTAATAACGCCCCTGCGCGCCGAGGTTTGGACCCCGGGTTTGCTCTTACGGGCACTGCAATTCTCCTTTGGCTAAATACGTGCTTTATGAGAAATCTGTTTGATTGATGTCTTCATTGTGCAGTGAACACGACTGTGTATATTTTAAAGTATTAGTAACGTTTTTAAAGGAGATGAACCCCAGCACAGAGAACTCTTAAATAATTACATTAAGTGCTAATTTCTGTGTGCAGGTTTATTAAGTGCTTATTTCCGTGTCACTAAACAAACTATACTTTAATATGTTTATTATTTAGTCCAACTGCATACCAATTTTGAAAGCAGCCGCTCAGCTGAAACTATAGAATTAATGAATCATCAGTGTTGTGCAAAGCAGAGAATTAACCAGTCCCTTCAGTGCTCTTGCAATTTATTGTTGTGTACTTAGATGCGAAAGGGCTTACAGATGAAACCTGGCGGTACCGGCCCCGTGCGGCTGAAATCAGCCGGTAGATTGGGGCTGAGGGGAAGGACGTATGGACAGCAAACGCAGGCAGCACTCGAATGCAGCTAAGAATGTGTAACTTTGCATTGAAAAGTTAATTCTTTGCTCCTGAAGGAGAAGGAGTTTCTCGTAGCGTCTCAAAAACAGTGCAATTTCTTCTCTGTTTTTTCACTATCGGTCCCTCCTCTTGACCTGTCGTACCTCTGTTCTCTCTGCCAAAACCCCCTGTTTGTGGGGTGATTGTAGTACCTGGTGAAGTGATTTTTGAGAGGGATGTAGCTGGAGAAGGGGACGCCCAGGCACGTTTCAATAAAAGCGCGTCTCAGCAGCGCTCCCGCCCCCCGCAGGGAACCTCCCCCGTGGGGAGCTCGGGCAGCGTTCCCCAACGCTGAAACACAGACGGCCCAACCGCGCCGCTGCTGCCAAAGGTGTGCAAGCAATCGCTCGAGTCTCACATTCAATTACGACTTATGTTAATAGGAGCCAGACCGTACCCTCGGGTAAAAGGTGCTCGATACAATTACTCTTATTTCTGTTTGGCTGATTTTCACGTGGGTTAAGTGCTTTCAGCTCCCAGCGGGCTCAGAAACGCCTCACGTCCACCGCTCCTGAAAATGATACCCGTTATCACCGAAACGTATTAGGTGGTTTAAAGGACACGGGAACAAATGTCCGTTCGTTTCATTAAAAAGAGAGGTGGGCATGTTTCACCTCTAGAGAGTCTCCTGCGAAAATCTGTCAGTCACAGGCGAGGTGTTTGGGGAGCGGGGAGGGACCCTTCCCTTCCCCTGCGCAGACTGCTTCCCCGTCAAAGGGTCTGCTTCTAATGGAGATCGGATATTGCTCCGATTTGCTTGTCTGATTGCTCCCTCAATAGAATTGAACAACTGCTACTTAGGGCAGCAGATTCTGCATGGCAAAGTTTTATTGGATTAGCCTTTGCTTTTGCATTTCCCATGCAGTTACTGCGTAGTGCCACGCGTTTGCCAGGCGCTGGAATCTCATCAGGGAGCCTGGAGAAAAGTCAGTGACGTTTATTTTCCACTGAAAAGCAGCGGAGGAGAGCTTTGCATTGTCCAAAGGGGCATTTTTCATTGTTAGTACGTTCAGTCATCTTTAATATAAGATAGTGCAACTTATGAAACAAGATTAATAAAAATACTTTGGTACTTTAGTTTTATCTGTCTGTTCCGGAAATTGTTCTTGATTGTTTTAGTCCTGGCAAGCATGATGGTGAGACCTTGATGTACTACTTAAACCAGTGTAAAATCCACAGTCATAAAACTTTAAGTAATGCTTACATTACTTTCACTGAGCAAAGTACTCCTGACAGTAGCTGTTTGTGTTGATTTGTTACTATTCATTTATTCTTTCCCTGTGCTTCACATTGCTACCTAATTGTGATGCTGCGCTCAGAAAGCAATATCAAAGTAATTTTCCACAACATTAGTTACAATTTTCTTCTGATCTTTCGAGTGAAACAATCCCATCCTGTTGGCTTCTGCGAGCATATAAACCTTGATTACATTTATCTGTTGGAAAGCAATGCTTACAAAGCCTGGGTGCCCGGGACAGCGGGTGCAGAGCCTTTTTTGCTGATTGACAAACATGCTGTCTGTGTAGTTTTATTTGTATGGGGCACGTCACTCTGAGCAGATATATTTCAGACAGACAGCCACTTAGGGTGGGCAAAACAGATTTCCCAAGCCAATATATTGAATTCAGTAGATATTCCTGTGGTCAATAAAGAGACAGTAACTTCACTTACGATAGTCGTTTTCTCGGCGTCTTTTACGAGTGCCATTACTATGGAGAGCGCAGGACAAAGCCGGGGGGGGGGCTGAGGAGTGGTGCGAACGACGGCCATACCCTGTACGGAAACGCAGTGCTCTTCTGATAATTCTCCCTGTACAACTACGTCATACTCGGCTCCTGCAGTAATCACGCCGCTGTTCTTAAGCAGACAGAGTAAAGGGTTTGTTCTGAGTAAGTCAAGCACATTTGCACGCGGCGCACGAGAAATATTTAATACGTATATCCCTATGCTAATGACTGGTGACTGTGTAACTCTCCTGCCTGTGACAGGGTATTAACCGGGCAAAAACTCTGCGGTAACTCCGTGTGCCGCCACTCCGCGGCTGTGTCTGTCCCGCCAGCACAAAAGCCGCGGGGAAGCCATCCCCGGGGTCAGCAGAGGACTTCCTCAGCACGTGGCACGCGGCCGCCCTCCCGGGAGTCGCAGTGGGAGGGCCGAGGGGGCTAACGAGCCCCTTCGCAGCTGTGCCCGGGGCCACTGCCCTTTATGATCTCCCTGGCAGCACGGAGAACTTGGATTTGCGAGAGCTGCGTCCGGGTGGTGCGGGAGAGCAGCTCGGGGACACGACGTCAGCGCGTGAGAGCAGAGCCCAGCGGAGGGAACCCGTCCCCACGGCGCTCGGCGTCCCAGCGGCGGCGCAGCCCGTCCACGGGCAGGAGACAGACTGTGGTCACCAGTACCAGGGGTCGGGTGAGGTCACGGATACCATGACCGCTGCTCCCGAGGTGCACCAGGGACACGGTACCTATAGCGGTACTACAGTACCTATAGCTGGACTACAGTACCGCCATATGGGCATTGAATCGTGTGCTCCACGAGACTTTAGTCAGAAGAGAAGGGATATTCTAAAATGGTATCTACTTTTATAATAGGAGATTTTGCCAAATAAAAACTGGGGGAAGTGTTAATATTTCTACACACCTATATTCACGCAGCAAAGTTCTCTGTATACGGTGAATAACTCGTGGGAAAAAAATTATTGGGTTTTTGCCATATGGGCATTGAATCCAAAAACTTGTAAGAGTTTTCAGCTAGAACTTTTAAGATGAATATATATGGACACACACTCCTCTGAGAGCTGGTAAGAGGCGGAAAATACATCTGAAAGGATGCCTGTTGTGAAAGCTCCAAAGGGTGAAAACAGGGAGTAGAGTGGAAATGGCTTTGCACTCTGACTAGATCAGAATTTGAAAGTCAAGTATGAATATAACCAAGCCTGAAACTCATCCGACTGAGATTCTGCAGTGATTGCTGTCCTTACCTCATCTACCAGTTCCTAACATAATACTGTCATCTCCTTTATTTTCTGCTTTGCGAAGGGTGTGATGGGGAGGAGAGGGAGGAAGGAGAGACGACAGCCTGAAGGTGCAAACCTGACGGCGCAAGGGAGCCACAGCGCAGAAATCTTACTGTGTGTTGCAGTAGCCTTACAGCAAATACCAATATTACAGCTACACTGAAATTTTCTTAATTACTTATTCAGAGCACATACACCTTGTTACGCACAAATTACAGCCCTATGCACATCTCCGCGCCCGCTGTACATTTCCATAATACTATCCTGGTGCACAATGTACCGCTTGTTTGTCACACTGGAAACTTTTTATAAATACAATTGAAAATGAACTAGCATTGATCTATAATTTCAGAAGTAATTTTCCTACAATCTGCAACTTACTCCTCTTTATAAACCGGGAGCCATTTAATCTGCTCCTCAACTATCAGCACCAGCAGAAATCGAGAACAAAGGAACGTGGTGACCGTAGCGGAGGCGAGCGGGCTGGCCGGTACCCTTTTCCAGCAGAAGCGGCATACTGCGCCGTGTGTAAGGGCACCTTCCACCTACGCGAGAGGGGATGAACCCTCTGCAGGCGCATCCTCTGAGTCTTCTTTAGCTGAACTTCCCCCAGCAAAGACCTTTGCTGTGCGTGGGCTATTTCCTTGCCTGCGGAGGCAAGGCAGTTGGAAGGGAAGCGCGCTCTTATGAGTACGGTATTCTTCTCGCTGTTGCTGGAAATGGTTGTGGTTTTGCCTGTGAACGTGAACCCGGTTGTTCTTCCCATTGGAAAGAGGTGCTGTCACTGCCTTCATCAGCCCACTGCTGTAGGGGCACAAACGCTGCCCAGATGGGGAGAAAGGAGACCCCACACCACACTGCCAGTGCGAACCTGTTCAAAGGAAATGCAGGCTAGGGCTGACAGCAGTCACGTGTAAGCTGTTTTATCACAAGTAACATATAGAGATGGTCTCCTACAACACATTTTCCCTGCTTTCACGACTGCGCCGTATCCTTGGCAGTCTTACAAAAAATGCAGCGTTTATTTATGACATGGTATTGAGAGAGCGCCACTTTTTTTTTTTCTTTTCTTCTTTTTTACAGTTTCTGGTAACACGCTTTAGCCTAAAACCCATTAAAGCAAATACAGCTCCTGAGCTATAGCATGGCAGTCCAGCATTTATAGGACCGGCGTTTTCCGTCAGCCATCAGCACGTGCTGCGCTGGAGTCAGAGCATTTGGGTGTCAGACTGTGGAACCGGCACCCAAAGCTGCTGCCGTTCGTTCCCGTCCTGCCCCACGGCGCATAGATTGTGCTATGTTGTGTTAAACCAGGCCATTCACCTGCTAAATATTTCCATTTCCTATTATTACGGGGGTTCTCTGCAGGGAATTCAAGGTAACTAAGGACTGCAAGGTCCTACAACAAAAACGCAAGGCAAAGCATATTAACTGCACAATTATCACAAAATGTAGTGCGTTGCTGGCAGCAGTTGTAACCCCACTGCAGTGGTGCACACACACATCAGAGGACTCCACTCGGATCCACTGCCCACTTACTCGATGGCCTGAGGTCCGGGTCACCTAATCCCGAATGTATTTATGAGCATAAAACCAGAGTGCTGTAGTGCTCAATCCCTCACATAGCGCAGCTTCTGCTTCCACAAATTTCCCTCTCCTCTCTTTTTCTGTGAGCATTTCTTCTCAGATACTGACTGGTCTAAAAAAAAAAAAAAAAAAAAAAGGGTTTGATATTTCTTTTAAAGCCTACTTTTAAAAACTGTCAGAGGTTGACACTTCTTTGTTGCGCCTGGCAAAATAAAAAGTGACCTGCCATCTCAGAGCTGCATTCGTTTATGGAGCTTGGCAACACATCACCGGCAAAACGCGGCCGCGCTGCGATGTGTCAGAGGGCTCTCGGAGCGGCAGCGCTCTGGAAGTGTATTCCTGGGGAACGAGCCCGGACGCTCCTCGGGTTCCCCTGCAGATCTGCAGAGGCGCTACAGAAAAGTGCGAAAGTTGATCGGCAGACTTTCATTCCACCTCAAAACATTTAGTCTAAATATAAGGCTATATTGAATTTTTCATAGAAAATGTGTCAGTACCAGAACGCCGCCTTCCATATGTCGGCTATCATTCACTTTGCTTGGTTTTTAAAACTTGATACCACAGTGAGGAGCTTACCTAAGTTTAAAATACTTTCCCGATTTTCTAAAGTTTATGCCATTTTAAACATGTTTTATAATACGTGTTTCCATTTCTCAAAGTTATTAACGTTCCCCTAAAAGCTTAACCAAAACTCCCTCTCTCCAGCAGTATCATCCTTTTTCATTTAGTAAACATTCATTTTCCTTTCATGATTCTAGTGGAGCTTGAAATTAAAGGTGGCTTTCTTCTCTATTATGGCTTGCTTTGTGTGTCCGCATCAGAACCGCCAGTTAACTACTGCTTCAGCGCCGGCAAGAGAGCATAAAAAGCCAAATAATTGATCTTGTACAGGCCCTACACGAGAGCAACTGCTTGTGGACATCTTTATCGTTTTCTCCAAGTGAATGATCTATCTATTTTCGAAAGGAAGGGACTGGTTTGGGGCCTGTCACCACTTGACACACGCAGGGCGGTTAAGCGACGTGAACCCGGGTGCAGGCGGGGGGACGCCGGCTCACAGCCCCGGCGGGGGAAAGCGCCGCCGCAGCGACGGAGCGGCCCCGCTGCCGGCTCTGCTCCCCCGCCCCACTGCGCTGCGGCCTCAGGGCAGCGCGTTCTGCGCCGTCCCAAATTCAGTCCCCTCGTTGTCGTCCCAAATTCAGTCCCCTCGTTGTCCCGTGTTGGTCTCGGCCACTTCAGGAGACCTGTGTGGTGATTACGGGGGAAGACGCTCCGGCCAGGCTCTTCCTCCGTTGCCGCTTCTGCACATCAGGGCAACTCTTTCCCTCTTTTTTCAGAATCGCACATTCCGCTCAAGAGACGTTATTACCTTCTAAACAGGAGGCATCTTTAAGTCACTACCTAATTAAAATTCCAATTATTCTGCATTTATGAGCTGTTCATACCGACAGAAATGGAGTCTTTTGGGGCTTCTGTTCCTGCTTTCTAGTTGGAAACCAGACATTTCCTCACAAACCGCCTTGCAGGGACGGGATGTCCGATGTCCTGCTCTCTGTAGCGCGTTGGCCAAGAGTCCAGCGTTCGCAGACGTTGGGTGTCCCTAAACGATGTAAGCGAAACACGCTGTGCCACCCAGTACGTGCGCGCGTGCTCACGGAGAGTTACGTGGGCTGGGGGAACCGCGGGACATCAAGTCCCTGTATGGAGCAGTGGGGACTGAGCAGCCTCGGGAGGGGAAAAAAAGCAGGTTGTGAATGAAATTCCTCGTCCTTCAAGAGGGCGCCTGTGCTCCAGCGCCCTGTTCCTTCTCCGGTCTAATTCGTTTACCTTTCTCCTCCCGTTTGGCATCATGATCGGCAGTGCTGAGCTTTCTCTAGTGACAAGATAAGGCTTGGGACAAACACGGGTGCATTTGGCTTTAGAGTTATTTCAGGCTCGATTCACGGGAGCGTTGGGACGGGCTGCGCCGGCTGCAGTCAGCGCGGCTGACGTGGAAGCGGAGGAGACACACAAATACTTATTCTTGTGGCCGGGAGGACAGAAAGCACGAGCCTAAGCAGAGGAAAGGGGTCATTTGCCCGGTGGCTGTTTGAGAGGGGTGGGAGGGGAGACTCCTTTTTGCCAGCTGTAGGTAGTGCAAGATCCTACGTACCCGCATCGGCCAAGATCCTGCATGCCAGCTTCCAGTGCTCGCTGCATTTCCTTTTCTTGACTTGTTTGACTTGACTTTATTTGTTAATAAAGTTCTGCACAGCTTAATGCCCATAAGTCAAACCACAGGAGAAATTATAGACAGCAATCACTGCCGCTCTGTGTGAACCGAATGCCGCTTTAATTGGGCCCTCCTAATTGTGCATGCAGCTGCTAGGAAAAACATGATGATGCTTATCTCAGAGAAGAAAACAAATTCCTCTCACTACTCCATTGTAAACAAATGGAAACGCCTGTGTTCAAACCGTCACAAAAGTAAATGCATGTACCCGCAGGTAGATACCGTGAATTTTATGCCATAGCGAAGCAGTTCTGTTCTCATTGAGACTTTGACGCAGTTCACTGGGGTCGTTTAAAACTCGGCCTAAAGACGTTGGTGAGAACTTAAGCAGGGCTGGGATACCATTCACGTGCCCAAAACAAACATCGGCACCTCAGCCACCAAGTTCCCCCAGATACTGTGAACAGCCGAGATTAATAGTGGAAACCAATCAACTGATTTTTTATAGGCTGTTAAGTGGAAACCTGCCCCTCCATTCATTTCGCTCAAGAGGTGTTATTGCCTTGTAAACAGGAGGCATCTTTGAGTCACTACCTAATTAAAATTCCAATTATTCTGCATTTATGAGCTGCTCATTCTCATGCTATTGAAGGGAATTAAGTTACTGGAGAACGCACCGAGTCAGGTATCGTCTAACACCTGTGTATGGCCGGAGTGCTCGGTGCTGCATGTTCAAGCAGCCCCGTCGCTGCCTGCCCCGGTGGCGCATCTCACCAGCGCCCGCAGAACGATCCTTGGGATGATTCATGTTTTGTAGGAGAAAAACAAAATGAACAGACCTTTAGCAAACCATTATAACAACAGTGTCAGGAAAGAAAAGCATGTAAATGGGAAAGAAACGGAAAAAAAAAGATGTTTGCAGCACACAAAGAAGAATGGTAGAAAGGAGGTCCGAGAAGCAAAAGTTGAGATAACTTGCAGTCCTGAGTAATGTGCTCTGGGCAATCCTGCTTTAGCAGGGGAGTTGGACTAGATGATCTCTAGAGGTCCCTTCCAACTCTGAAAATTCTGTGATTCTGTGATTCCTTTGCTGCTCTTCACATCGGAAATGATTTAATGAGAGGGGCTTTGTGGGGGGTTTCTAGAGGAACATCCGGGGAGACTAGTTGCTAGATACTTTAAATACTTTTTAAAAGGAAAATAAAATAAAAAATAAACCAAAATTTTTAATTAAATTAGAGTGTAACGGAAAATTTACTGCAGTTTTATAATTCATGTTACTGGACAATGGGCGCAGAATCGTTATGACTGAAGTTCCCAGGGGTGCTAAAATGGAGACAAGGGAAGCAGTAAGGAAAATTAATATTTACTACAGTAAATTTACAGTAGTTAATGAACTTAGAAAGGACACCTTAAATTTTTAAAAGCACTAGATTTTCCTAATGAACAATAATGATCTAACTTCCATATACAAACCTTTGAGACATAACACGTTCTTAGTGCCTAAACATTTGCACACCATATTTTTCCTCTTGCTCGTTTCCAGAGATCAAATTATATATGCAGTATATTCTGATTGTTCTCTGCCTTTTCCTCTAAAGGCACTGGCTTCACTTCTTAATTGAGACCCAGTGGAGAGAAGTTCACCACAACACAATTTAATGAACTATGGAAGAGTTACCTTTTACCGCATGAAATATCAAGCTGCATGGCAGAGAAAGAGTATCTCCTAGGTGATGTTTCAGTAGATAATAATTAACTGAGACACCTCCTAAAATAATGCCACCACCACACAAGCGCAGCCCTTTCCCCCGATGAAACTGGACGACACGTAAAGCGAGCTAATAAGCCAAGGACACAGTTCCTAAAAGGAGTTCAGCGGCACAGTTCCTTTCCTCCGTGAAATCACAGAGTAGAAATCACAGCCCTACAGTACAGACGAGTGAATTTTCCTCTTTTCCCCCTTCAGCTTCAAAGGCGGAATTGTCCTTGATTTGCCCTTCGCATTAGTCTTGGGTGTGCCACCACCGCAGTCCCTTCCAGGAGTGAAGAGGGTTTTCCCTCTCGCTGGGACGGGCTGTGAGCCGACGGCAGCGGTACTCCCACCGCAGGCAGCTGCCGTCTCGGCGCCTCCTGCCCCCTCTCCTTTGGGGAGAAACTCAAGCATCACTGTGTTTTTTGGTTATTTACTTATATTTTTGGGTAGGGGAAGAAACTCTGGCTTTTAAACTTCTCCCGTGGGGCAGCCTGGGGAGCAGGACCACACCGCCTGCAGCTGAGCTCTTGGGGACACAGGGGACAGCCCGCTGCCACCCCCTGCACCGCTGCCGCCAGCCCTGTCCCTACCTCGAGCAGCGACGGCTGCCCTCCGTCCCTGGGTCTTTGTATATTTTGTTGCAATTTGATGTTAATTAGATTTCAAATTCCTCAAATTAGGGAGTGCGAGTCAAACGCCGGCGCCTACCGAGTTCAGTCGGGTGCGAGAGTTTATAAGAGTTTTTATGGCATTCAGCCCCTTTGATCACAGCCCTCCACGCCACCACAAGCAGATAGTCACTTGATTAGAACGAAAGATGTTTCGCTAAGAACTGCTGAGACAGCATTTCAAGAATTCTGAATATTTTAATATTCATTAATTAAATGTTTCTGGGTTTCTGTCCTTTTAGCAACCAACCACTGATGCTGTAAAAACATTCAAGTGAAGGGCAAGTTGTTAATATTCCAGGAGAAACCCTATTTGCTATGAGAGCAGCTCTAATTAGCAAGACAAACCATCTCCTTGTAGTCATTTAGAGAAATCAGAAGCAAGCACAGGTCTTGATAGCAGCAAAATATTTACCATCTCCTGTCTCAACAGAGAAGGTGCCCAGAGTTAGAGGCTTACCTTGGGAAAAGGCAATTCTGTTGCCTGGCTTTGACTGTGCTCCCTGAACGAAGCACTCATTAGATCTGTTGCATGTTAACGACTGCCCTTTCTTAGCCTAGATGCATGAATACAAGGGCAAATGTAGGGTCCTGCATCTGGGGAGGAAAAACCCCATGCACCAGCACAGGTTAGGGGTGACCTGCTGGAGAGCAGCTCTGCAGAGAGGGACCTGGGAGTCCTGCGGGACAACAGGATGCCCATGAGCCAGCAATGTGCCCTGGTGGCCAAGAAGGCCAATGGCATCCTGGGGTGCATCAAGTGTGACAAGCAGGACGAGGGAGGTCATCCTCCCCCTCTGCTCTGCCCTAGTGAGGCCACATCTGGAGTACTGTGTCCAGTTCTGGGCTCCCCGGGTCAAGAAGGACAGGGAACTGCTGGAGAGGGTCCAGCAGAGGCTACGAAGATGCTCAAGGGACTGGAGCATCTCTCTTATGAGGAAAGGCTGAGAGCCCTGAGGCTGTTCAGCCTGGAGAAGAGAAGGTTCAGAGGGGATCTCCTCAATGCTTATCAATCTCTAAAGGGCGGGTGGCAAGAGGATGGGGCCAGACTCTTTCCAGTGGTGCCCAGTGACAGGACAAGAGGGAACGGGCACAAACGTGACCATAGGAAGTTCCATCTCAACCTGAGGAGGGCCTTGTCTCCTGTGCGGGTGGCAGAGCACTGGCACAGGCTGCCCAGAGAGGTGGGGGAGTCTTCCCCTCTGGAGCCATTCCAAACCCGCCTGGACGCCGTCCTGTGCCACTGCTGGAGGTGCCCCTGCTCTGGCAGGGGGTGGCACTGGGGGAGCTCCAGAGGGCCCTTCCAACCCCCACCAGTCTGGGATTCTGGGATTCTGTGCATCTGTCTCTATTTTTGTATCTTGCAAGCTGACAGGTCCCTTGGCAGGAATTACACAAACCAAAGACTTCTTGAACACAGAGCTGCCTTTGGGCTGCTGTGTCCATCTCCTCCACAGCTGTGGCTCAGCCGCAGGACACCCGCAGGGAATGGGGAACCCAGGTGTGGGTGCCCAAGTGGGGTTTTTAGATGCAGAATGGGACAATCTTAGAATGAATCATAGAATCATAGAATGGTTTAGGTTAGAAAGGACCTTGAAGACCATCGAGTTCTAACCCCCCTGCCATAGGCAGGGACACCTCCTTGCCCAAGGCCACGTCCAGCCTGGCCTTGAACACCTCCAGGGATGGGGCCTCAACAACCTCTCTGGGCAACCTGGGACAGTGCCTCACCACCCTCAAAG
>VUYV01000150.1:859120-1015669 GCA_008711295.1 Anarhynchus alexandrinus
CAATGTCCCTGTCACAAGGAGGAGAACATTGGTATTGACTAATAGATACAGACTTCGCAGTCAGAGCAAACTCTCTGCTAACGAGCAGGCTGCAGTCGTGGGCAGCAGTGACCGTGGGCTCCTCTTCGGGATGCGGCCGCAGACAAACACCGGTGTCCCACAGGGAGCCGAAAAGCGACGGGGTCTGACAGCATGACGGGCAGGAGGCACCATGGCACCCAGCCGCTGCATCGGCGCTGGCGTGGCCGTGAGGTCTCGCCCCGGGCAGTGCACACGGTGTCCCGACGGAGGGCCGGTGGGATCCCCTCCGGCTCCTCACGGCTCGGGGCCACCGAGGGGAGGTGGCCGGGTCAGGCAGAAAACGGGTGTGCAAAATGTATGGGAAACAGTTCTACACTATATTTCCGATCTTTGTTTTCTCTCTGTGCCATTTTAACCTCTGGGGCGCAAATGGCGCCTCTCGCTCACCCTCAGGCCCGGGCAGCGCCTAGCGAGCTCGCCGAAGAGAGCCGGTTGATTTAGCCGGTTCCTTTTCTCGGCAACAGGTTTGGTAACTGCACAATTCCCTGGGCAAGATCGGATCCTAGAGGTGGTGGGGGTTTGTCCCTCAGCACAGAGGCAGTAATAACAGCAGACGTGGTCTCTCCATCCTCGCCGCGGGCCACCGCGGCGGTGGTGTCCAACACAGCCCCGCAAGGCAGCCCACGCTAGCCGGGGTCTCGGAGGCGGTGAAGGTAATACAGGGCGTTTCTTTAGAGCAAATCTATCTGGTAGGTTATTTATACTAAGGAGGAAAACTTTTTTAGTTTTTTGCTCTGCATTTCCTGGACCTAATACATTACAGTTGGTGTTTTAAAACTGGAGCCCCAAAGCTACTGGAACGCTCTGCAGTTAGCACGTCACCCAGCGAGGCTCTATCCTGACCGCAGCCTGTAAATGCCAAATAGCCCGTGTCACTGGCCAGCCCTGATAAATCAGAGTTTAAAAGAAACACCACTCAAGCTTATCTGCCGGTACTACTGCTTATACTCAATCAATACCCGGGGGCAGCGCCGTCTGATAATGCTCTTTGTAGTCCAGGGGAAGTTTTCTCACTGTTCCCACCGGACAGCCGGTGAATGCTCTCTGTTCTTCAAATAGGTAATTTGAAAAGTGTGGTTTCAACCAAATATGATCTTCTAAACGAGTATATCTGAAATGCAAATTTTGCAAAATTTTATTTCTTGGGGGAAGGAAAAAAAATAAGAATAAGGGTTAAAATACATCCCAAGCCAGAGTGAAACATTCTGGATTAAACAAAATGCTCCACACCAAAAGGCAGGCAATACTGCAGCAGGGGGAACAAAAGAAAAAAATCTCAATATATTCTTTTCCCAACTGTTTTTAGTTTAGCTACCAATTCAAAATGTTGACATAGTTTGCTTAAGTGGCATTTCAAAGGAAAGCTAATATTTATAAAGTAGACCATTGCTCTCTTCTAGACGTGGCATTAAACACAACTTGCTCTCCTGCTGTGCTGAGCGCTCTTCTCCGCTTTCCGTGACGCAGGAGCAATGAACGGGTCTTTTGGGGACCTACCTGATATGAAGGGACAGACGTAAAAAATGTGACTTATTTTTAGTTAGAGAATTTTATTAAGGTAAAGATATAATCCCTTCCTCAAGCATTCCAGTCCAAAACAAAATAATTACTGCCAAAGAATGTCATTTTTTCATAAGACACCTATACCAACAGCCCACCCCCACGCCCAACGACCATAAGCGCTGCTGGAGGGTAACCTACGGACGCGGCACGGCAGCTCCGGACGCGCCCTCCCACCGCTGCCTGTGGTCAAAAGCCGAAAGCAAAAAACCCATGAACACACAGATGTGAAAACTAATGAACTCCAACATACAGCTTCAAAATGTTTATCCACAGCTTTATAGAGAAGCTAATAGTTTTTTAAGTGGCACACAAATTTATTGAACTGGAAAGAGTATTAGCATGATATGCTAATGAAATATGCATTTAATAAGATACATATCCATTCAAATTCTCGGTACCTTTCTGTCAACACAGCATACTGCAAAAACGAACCATCCAGACTGCAGTTTAAGCCGATATAAAATCAAATGATCCATGTTAACAAGACAATTAAATAACTGTCAGAAACTAAAGAAAAAATTATCAGAAGTTCACCAGATATAAACTGGTTTTGAATAACGTGAAAGCCTGATTACACAGTATGCAAACTGAAAGATGTTACTGTGATTAGAATAATACGGGTGGTAAATTAGATACCAGTTTTTTTATGAAAAAAGTCGAGCTCAGGTGCTTCAAAAAAAGAAAGCAAAACTGCAAATGACATGCTGTTTATGCTGGCCCATTTAAAATTACTGGAGAGTGCATTACAAGGAAATTAGCATTTGGAAAGGTTATTTGAAGGCAGTAAAACTGAAAATTATGACAGCTGCTTTTCTGCTGGACACGGCAAACAAAATGATGCACCGTATATGTTACAGAGAGGTTTGGCAGATACCGTTTCCCACAACAGAACAGTACCACGCAGTGGGTACAAACCGCAGGAATTAAACCTCACGCTTAAAATGCGACAGCTTCTAGCTAGTAATGTTGTATACCTGCGGTCTGAAGGTGCAGTATAGGGATTTCTCCCCAGCAAAATTTTATTCTCGAGGCAATGCATAAGCAGCCTCGTACAGCTCCCTCACGGGCACATTTGTCAGCTTTACTTCTGCAAAAACAGCCCAGAGGTCGGATGCTGGGAGACACTGCGGAGCTGATCCGTGAGCACAGCTCTGGCATCCCTGCTTCTGCCTCCCTGAGTTTTTCTGGTTAAAATTCACTATCGCTTTAGTGCAGGAGCTGTCAATAAGTCCGTGTGGTCTGTGGGCTCCTGGAAGTCTGTGGATTGCTTTTAAGGTAACTAAAAGGTCCAAAAAACAGGTAAGAAAACTAAGCTTACACCTAGCAGACCTCAATATAAAGAGCTCCACATGTCCACAGAATAATTTTAGAGGCTCTCAGATTTAATGAAGGTTGAAACTACTGTTTTAAGGGTAGAATTACCAGAAATGCACCTAGAGCCATGCACTAGGTTTGAGCTACAGACCAGAAATGTTCTCTCCAAAAGGGGATTGAGGGAAAACGCAGTGCTTCCCGGGCGTGCAATGTCAGGAGCGCCCCGCGCCAGGTACAAATAACCACACCACTGAAAAGTGGCGTCATCTCCCGGGGCAGCGCAGGGGCAGGGGCAGCAGTAAACGTGCCTGCGCTTAATGGCCCTTTTTGCAGCCTCACTCAGCTTCAAGGGGAAGAAAACCCAGCACCGCATTTCTTCCGAGGCCACGCAATATTTGTTTTTGTCTTTATTCGGGGAACTTTTGAGGCTGAGTCTTGGTGTAGCTCTTCCCTTCCCCTCCCTGTGGTTACCCGTACTGCTTGTCCATCGCCCGGGAGCGCGCGACGCCACGGGGGCCGGGCACAGAGAAGCAGCGCGTCGGCACATGGCAACCACGTTTAACCCTCCTGGCAAACGTACATCTTTCAGATCTCTTCTTCTAACACTTATTTGTATACCTGCAACAACAGGAAGGGAAAGATATATCTGGGGAAATAACCAAAGCCTCAGAATGGCCAGTTTGGTTTAAAATTGGTTTAAAATGGACCTTCCCCCAAGAAGGCTGCGGAAGGAGCGCACGCGACCTCTGCTGCGGCTGATGGCAACCTCACCCTTGAAACTGCGGTCCGGTTTAGCCCCCGTCCCTCTGCCCAGACAGCAGCGCAGGCCCTGATGGGAGCGAGCGGGACTGGACGGGGACAGGATCTACCAGTCCTACAGGCCAGTGAGAGCCTTCCCCCTCCAACCCCCAAAAGCATCCGCCGTCGGTCTCGGCAGGTTCCAGCGACACCTCTGCTTTCAACCTTTTGGTGCGTGGGGCACACAGATCTTTCTTAGGATTGCTTTATCCTCTCTCACACATCAAGAGCTAATTTGCTCAGTGCTCCTAATGCAGGTGAAGATTCATGCACATAAGCGCTTTAAAACCCGCTTTCGAAAACCCGACTCAAAGACCGCTGAAGTCCCTAGGAACTCTGCCATTGACTTCCCTGGATTCTGTCCCAAGCACTTATCAGTGCCGTCAGCCCCTGCGCTTCAATAGAGTTGAACTCCGCTGACGAAAGATGATACTCTGCTTTTTCCTTATTACTGGGTAAAATTCATATTCACAGTGCGGCACTTTGCATCAGAGGTTTTCCCCAGCTGCCTCTGATGCTTATCCTCCTTTGTTGGAGAGAATGCTGCTTCGTATAGCAGCGCTGGTACCCGCTATTCAAAATCTACCACGCTGCAGAGAACGATGTTGTCAGACAGAGTGATCTTTCTCCAATAGCTTTCGCGGCACTTTTGTTATGAAGATGTTCAAGATAACATGGAAGAGAAAAGGAACAGATTTAGAGTCTTGGGATAACAAAATACAAAGCGTGACAAAGAATCAGAATACTGATACTTGTAATTGAAAGAGCTACTGAGAAAGTACAGCCTGGGCTTTGGGGAAGAATAAGAAGAGTAATGTAGGCTGCCAAAAAAATAAATAGATTTTTGTGAAAAAGGATAACAGTAATTTTTGAAGGATTGTTAAATGTTTTGTTTCGTTGTTGTAACTGAGATTTAATTGTGGTAACTGGAAAGAGCATCAGCTCAAGACAGCACACCTTCAGGAGTCTGAGCCCCCAGCTCACAATTAAGTTAATCCAGGGAACTATTAAGTACACTAGAAGACCAGGAATAGCACGTGTATCATGGGAACAGAGAGTCACAGCAGTTATTCTGGCCCTGTGAAATAAAAATGGTAACAAACAGACTTTGAAATGCATTGCTCTTGAGAGTCCTTAGTAACATTACACTAACAACATCGCGGTGGAGCGTTTCGGCCAAGTTGTGCTCCCATGGTCAAGGGCTGTGTGCAGACTCTTCGGTGGCATCTCCCAAAGCAACAACAACAACAACAACAACAACCACAACAACAGATCTCAGTCTCCCACCATTAAACTAACTGGTAGCTCTAGGGGTAGTGGATTTATGCTAGTGCTAAATAATTTGCAAAACTTAAATACTGAAGAGTAGGAAGTCCCACAAAGAAGAGCTTGTTAAATATAGAGGGGACAAAGTACAAGACTTATTCTGCCAACCACACACATCCAATGACAGCTTATGCAAGAGTGGAAGGGATTCTTGTAATACACATCACCGCCCTTCATGGAAAGCGTTCTGTGCTGCAACTAAACAGAAAGCACAGGTTGCCCTTAACTCACCTTATTTTGGTTAGATGTCATATTTCTTGGGGTTAGCCCTTTTCCTATGAGAAAGAAAGACAAAACCCAACCGAACAAGAAGCCCCAAGGCCGTAGCTACTGCTAAACAAAGGCTGAATTTCCTCATTGCTGCGGAACGGCGGCGGTGCCCGCAGAAGGGCTCCTGGAGCGCGGCGACGGGCTGTCGAGCGCCCGGACGCACTGCAGCCTGCAGCCTGGCTCTCTGCATCCACCCCCGCAGTGCTGTGCTCTCTCTTTGCCACACCGAACTTTGCAATGAACAAGTTTAAAAGGATCAAACCACCGAGAGGATAATGTACCGGGTGGGCTCTCTCCAAGTGTCTTTTTCTTGCTTTCCACCTTTGTAAACAAGTTAAAAATGCAGCAGGGAGGAAAACTGCTAGCGACGCTTCAGACCTTGCTGCTGTCCTACGTTACCACAAGTTGTAAAAAGGCACTCGGAACGGCGCAGAAGAGTAGTTATGCCAATTAGAAAGGTTGGCGTAATAATTTTGAAGTAGCAGATGTCTAACTTGTCATTTTTAAGTGAAGTCTTCTAACACCATTTCTATATTTTCCTGAATTTTTGCACAAAGTATTGTAGCCTGCAGAAGCCTTATAATTAAACACGTATCATAGCGAATAGCACGTACCAGGGTTGAGGATTAGGTGATCTTATTCCTGTAATAGGATTTGCCTGCTAATTGTCACTGACACGACAGCAGCCTCTGTTAATAGGAGCAGAGGAATTGCCATGGTGGCTCGGATCAGCAGCCCATCTAGCCAGTAAAACATCCCCTCTTTAGCAGTGGATGATATGATACAATTTAGAGGAAAATGCAAGGTAGTCTGCTATGGAACAAACTACTATTCAGTAAAGTTTCTTCAGTGGTCTCATTAACACTCATATTTCTTACAAAGCTCCTTTTACTGTGGCAAAGAAGCCCAATCTTTTTAATTCCTCTTCAAAAAAGTCTCTTTCTGTGACTCCTGAACAATCTCACAATTCAGAAGACGTACGGCGTCATGCCTCTCCTTGTGCTTCGAGTTTGTTTGCAGCATCGCAGTCGTGCCCAGAGGTGGCTGCATGGTTAGAACTTCAGGGAGGACAAAGACCAGGAACTGATGGATTCGAACATGGTGTTGGCAAAAAGTGAGATGCGGAGAGAGGACTCTTTCCTACAGCCTGTTGCTGAAAAGAATTGAGTGTTGGGATCAGTTCAAGAAACCTTGGCATTCACAAGACAGCAGCAATAGTAGTGGAAAGTGCAACTGAATTTAGTAGTAGCTCCTCCTGACTATAGGAGAACCACCTCAAGTCTTTGGGCAGGGCTGTCGAGGAGGATGGGAGCCACAGCGGCTTCCCTGGGCATACCCGTAGCAAGGGATCCAGGGCAAAGCAGCACCTCTGCTGCACCAGCGTGGTCCTGCCCGGCCACCCTGTGACGTGCAAGGGAAGAGGATATTAAGGACGGAGCGGAATGGAGGTGGGCGACACGAGAAGAGCGGCGCTCTGAATATTTGTCTCATCAATGCTCAAAACAGCGTCTGCCCGTGGGCTCGGTTACCGATCAGTCTGTTCCTGACTTCACCTGTAAGCTGCAATCGTTGAGTGATTTGGGAATCTTGTTTCTTTACGCTCACAGAACCAAGTGGCCATTCAGAGAACGTACACCGTGACTTTTGCATTATTGTTTCTACTGCAAGAGTAAGACCAAAACGAGCTCTGAAAGCAGTACGCTGCAATATCAGGTAATTATATCGCAATACACTCAAGCTTTTTCTAATAATTAGTTAGTCAAACATCTGCTGCAAATGAATATTGGGCCAAACTTGTCTCTTGGGTAATTCAGTGGACTTCAGTACCATTAGGCAAGGGAGGGTCTGTTCCAACACATTTACTGTCTGCGGATAATTTGCTCTGGTTTAGAGCTCCTTCCTTGTATCGCTCTAGCCTGAAATCCTCTTGCAGTGCAGTTGCTATTTACTGGCTTGTGCTGATGCATCCACTTTTTCTGGCTTAACTCAAGAAAATTCAAAATGCACACACTGCCAAGGAAATGAATTTATTCAATAAGCCCCGCAATGTCAACTCCTACTAATTCTGTAATGCTGGAATAAACAAAGTCAGAAATTGTGCTTGGCTTTCTAGCCACCAATAAAACCTTATAAATCTGTAAGGACTCATAAATTTCACTGTACAAAAACTGAAATTAAGGCAACTCTTAACTTGGAAAATTCAAATTGCATTTTAACCAAACAACAAATGAAGCTAATAGGGACTGACTGCATTAACAATTCATAAATGCACAGAAAAGGAGTAAACAGTCTTTATCGCGTTGCTGCCGTGTCTTTGAGGCATTGACTAAACTCCGCAGATGGCGGTCTGTCGCTTCAGCAGCTATTCAGTAAGTCCACTGTTTGTCCATCAGTGTCTTTAGTCATTGGTCTGACTGTCCTGCTCCTGCTAAGGTTGGCAGCTATCTCAAAAAAAATGAACTGTCACCACGGGATAATCAATTAATCAAGCGTGAATTGCTTGACCGAGCCTTCTAATGAGTGTTAACGTGTAAACACTTGTCGGGCGCTCCGCAGAGCAGAGGGTTTGTGCGGTGGTGGTGCTGCCCGGGAGGCTGCTGGCAGCAAAGCCCCGAAGCACAGACCTCGCGCAGCGCGGGCCACGATTCCTTTAAAATAGATTCGCTGCAGCCATAGGGATTTGACTGATTTTACGATCTTTTCCCCTTCCACGGAACCGGAGGTGAAGCTGTGCAGGAAGAAGCCGGTCCCCTCCAGGAGCGCGGGGAGGACACGTCGCCCCACGCCCTGGTGCGAAAGGTTAATGCGTTTTCATGAGCCATTACCTCCTCTCACACACAAGAGCAATTTATATCAACCCCTGTAATTACTGCTTAGCAACACCCCAAAAATCCTATTGCTATTTCAGTGATAAGCCTCATTCTTAGGGATTACATTTGTCAAATTAATAGTAAAACTATGCAACAGTTCTCTGTGAAGATGTGCATTTTAATTATTTTCTATAAATACTGTGGCTTAACTCACTGTGGCTGTTATTAGCAGAAGAGTGGAGGGTAACTATTTCAGTGAGCAGTATTAATTGTCTGCTAAGGTATCCTGAGGCACATTAAAGTATCGCTTTTGTTCCCTAAACTTATTCTCGAACCTTTAAATAAATTATTTTATTATCTAAATGTGTGAACAGGATGGGTTAAAGACTTTTTTAGACAAACAAAAGCATTTTATTTCTAAGGTAACTGGATTTCAACAACCAAACACTAGATTTTGGCCCTCAGAACTTGTGTTTTATTTTATTTTTTCTACTGAAACCTCCAACAAAACCCTCAAAGGAAAAAATTCAATACCACATTATTCTTCTACATACAAACAGACTAGTTTCAACCATAAATACACATCTTTTTGGTGCACTTCCCCTCCTGAACAACCCCCACTGAACAAAACTGTGCTTTTTTTAAACCGGAACACTTACTTAGATGAAAGATTACGGACTTAGGAGTCCAACTTCAGTCAGCCTGGTTGTAAATTCAGAGCTTCTACTCATGTATTTGTAATTAAGAGCTTGACGGTGCCGGTTCGTAAGCAGAACTCCGCTCTGGTTGACGCGGGGAGGTGTGCTGGAGCCTGGCTGGGTGACACGGCCGAGCAGCAGGAGGACTTTGCATACAGAAAACATTTTACAGTATGTCCTTTTTTAAAATTCAAAATCACAATTTACGGACAGGAACTGCCTTTTAATTTTTTTTTTTAATACTGCCTCTGCTCTGAGCACATATTTGAAAATGCGCGAGGCTAATTTAAGCGCGCGAAATGTCATTCCGTACTTCTGCGCCACACGTCGGCGCGTGCGTGCCTGCAGGAACGGGCGCCCGTTCCGTGTAGGAACCCGCAGGATGGATTCCCTTCTGGTGCTGGCACACACGAGCTGAGCACACGGGAATGTGTGCGACCCACAGTACGCGCATTAATTGGGAAGACCTGACATTTATGAACTTGGACTAAACTGCTTCTCGTGATTGGAGAGTCATGTTTCTGGGTGACGTCACCAGGAGTGTCCTGGGTGGAAGCCTGTGGGTCTGCGCACGAGGCACCGAAGGGTCGCGGCACGCCCGGTGTGGTCAGCCTCGGATTTCTCCAAATCTGAGTAAACGACGCACAGCAATCTTTCTAGTAAAATGCCATTTTAATTATCATAATTCTTATTTAGCAAAGTCCATTTATGAAAATGGCGTAGGGCACTGTGGAACCACGTGCATAGGGCTCTTCCAGGTGCTAAGGACTCAAGTAGATGGCATGGGGATAAAAGCAGGGTTGCTTGTAGATATGGACATTCGCAACCTAGTTGAATAACTCTGAAGAACTCCAGGTATAGAAATGCCCACAGAAGCAAGTTTACTTATCCACGTGTTTGATAAATTGAAGGGGAAACGTATATGCAGTCTACTACAATTTAAAAAATAAATAAATAAAAAATCTTTGCTTCTGCCTTGTAATCCTACAGTTGCTTGTTAGTGTCCAAATATTTTGAATGCACTTTTGTGAAAATAATGTATTTTGCAAGAATAGATCTGAGGCCAAGACTGGAGTTCAGTTTAGGAAGCTAATCCCAATGAGATCCACGCTTCTGCCTCTCGACCAGAGATCACTGTTCCCACATTTTGGCTGTCCAAAAAAACTTCATGAATTTTCATCTCCAATGCAAAGTCAGACAGTTGTTTACAAAACTGTTCGGAATGAAAAATAACGTTTTTTCCCTGGGTTATAACAAGTCCAACTCAGTTCCTCCAGCTGTTTCACCCTCCTGAATAAATCATTTTTCAGCAGGGTTAGCTGCTTGAACCAGCCCCATTCCCGGTTGCACAAGAATCGTACAACAAAGCTGAAGCAATGGCAGCCTGGACTCAGCCGACCATGCCTGGGGGTTAGGTTAAACTTGCCTTAGAATCACAGAACCATACAATCATTTAGGTTGGAAAAGACCTTTAAGATCATTGAGTCCAACCGTTAACCCAGCACTGCCCAGCCCACCACTAACCCACGTCCGTCAGCACCACGTCTACTCATCTTTAAATCCCTCCAGGGATGGCGACTCCACCACTGCCCTGGGCAGCCTCTGCCAGTGCTTGACAGCCCTTTCCGTGAAGAAATTCTTCCTAATATCCATCCTAAACCTCCCCTGGTGCAACTTGAGGCCATTTCCTCTTGTCCCATCGCCTGTTCCTTGGGAGCAGAGCCTGACCCCCCCTCGCTACCCCCTCCTTTCAGGGAGCTGTCGAGAGCGAGAAGGTCTCCCCTCAGCCTCCTCTTCTCCAGGCTGAGCACCCCCAGGTCCCTCAGCTGCTCCTCATCAGACGTGTGCTCCAGACCCCTCACCAGCTCTGTTGCCCTTCTCTGGACACGCTCCAGCACCTCAATGTCTTTCTCATAGTGAGGGGCCCAAAACTGAACACAGCACTCGTGGTGGGGCCTCACCAGTGCCGAGTACAGGGGGACCATCACTGCCCTCATCCTTCTGGCCACACTATTGCTGACACAGGCCAGGATGCTGTTGGCCTTCTTGGCCACCCGGGCACACTGCTGGCTCATATCCAGCCGGCTGTCCACCAACACCCCCAGGTCCTTCTCCGCTGGACAGTTTTCCACCCACTCCACCCCAAGCCTGTAGCGTCCATGGGGTTGGTGTGACCCAAGGGCAGGACCCGGCACTTGGCCTTGGTGAACCTCACACCATTGGCCTCGGCCCATGGATCCAGCCTGTCCAGATCCCTCTGCAGAGCCTTCCTACCCTCAAGTAGATAAACACTCCCGCTCAACTTGGTGTCATCTGTAAACTTACTGAGGGGGCACTCGATCCCCTCATTCAGGTCGTTGATAAAGATATGAAAGTACCGAGCCCTGGGGAGCACCACTTGTGACCGGCCGCCAACTGGATTGAGCTCCATTCACCACCACTCTTTGGGCTCAGCCTTCCGGACAGCTTTTTACCCAGTGAGTCGTGCGCCTGTCCAAGCTACGAGCAACCAGCTTCTCCTTAATTTAAGCCACCAATAAAGGTGCTTTGAGCCAAGATTACTGATTGAACATGGAAAAGCCTAATGCAGTCAAACAACAACAAATGGATAAAGGGTAGCAGCATCTTAAAATGCCACAAAATGCTACTGCTTATTATATGGCAGCTCACGTGCTTTCCAGAGGTTTTGGAGATAGAACACTGCAGTGAGTACGTGGATTATTCTGTTCTGAAGTGAAGCTGTATGTGGTTTTGTGCCTCCCAAATAACACATATGTTATTAATATAACGTAAAAAGCTTCAAAGAATGAAAATTACATCTGAGGCAGTGCATATCATGCTATATATATGCTTTTAAAAGCATAACTTTAGCACTGAAAGTATGCTGCCAGTTGTCTTAATGCTACCCTATGTATTTCTATTTGTGCTACATTATTGTAATAGAATATTTGCTTACAAATACATTATTTCATTCATTGCAAACACCTGAAATCAGTTTCCAGAAAGAGATTAAACTTACAAACCTTGGGCTTTATCAACTTTCAGGTTTCCAAAGCTTGAAGTTAAATCAGCCAATATAAAGCTAGTTTGTTTTAATCAGAATTGATTTTTTAATATTATTGCCACTTCTCTTGATTTTCTGGAACCGCATGAGTGATAGGGCAGAGCAGCATGAGTCGTTCATTCATTAGATTACAGTTTGTAACGTAAGTCCTTCTTCTGAATACCCATGAAATTAAAATGTATGTGAAATAGTATTTATTTTCTCAAGAAAGAGAAATGCCCTTGGAGGAGAGGTGAGCAAGAAAATCCCACCCAGGCTGCACAAAATGCTCTCTACCTGTGCCCTCTTGAGTGTGTTCTTCAGAATAAGATGAAAAAGAGAAAGGAGGCACTGAAGCGTAATAAAAATACATCAGTTAACACAGCTATCAAGTTTAGTTTGCTTAACGTCGTGGAGTTTGATGCTCGTTTATGCTTTCCCACTGTCATTTATACCCTGGGAAAGTCAACCTAAATTGCTGGAAAGTATAGAGGGGCGTTAATGTAACCAAAAATACAGCTCAGGGAATGTCATTGATTTTTCATAGAACAGCCTGGAATCTTCAGACATTACTTACAGGATTTATTTTAGGAACAGACATTTTTGCTACTTCCCTGGTTTTAACAAAGTCAATAGAAGGTATACATAAATGTCAAGGATTGAAAAGCCATTCCCTAAATTTATGAAGCCTGGGATCTCCCCGCATGGGATTCTCAATCCTTTCAAATTCCATGATGGCATTTCTGGGTTGATAATAACTTTCTCCAATACCATTCAGGTTTTGTTCCCAAGCCCAGTTAAGTTTGCAATATCTGTATAGCTGAAGAAAAAAAAAATAATACAGAAAGGCAAATTGTAGCAAATACATTAAATCTGTGACTTCAGTGGAACCACCCTGCTGTACATAGCACGTAACGCCTCTCTCAGACGCTCTGGCCCGGCATCACTGCACGTGAGCTCCTGTCTCATCGAGGCTTTTCTCATTTCCAAGTGGCCCTCAGCCCGAACAGACGTATTCAGTGTAGCACGAGAGTTCACTGAAAGATGGCCAGACGCACGAAAACCACGTTGCACCGATACCCGAGAGCACCGTCTACTTCCAGCAGCGCTCGCTCCCATCTACGGAGGAGCAATGGCGTTTCTGACACATGCTGTGTCGCCATCATAGCATTTTTCCTCAACCTTTTGCCCAAAGCAGCCGGGGCTGGGAGCTCCCCACGACCGGCCACCGACAAGTCCGCTGCAGATATGGTGCGCGGCTCCAGCGTCACCCCTAAAGCATCAGCCCGCCGGGAGCTGCCTGGGAGGGCACTGCCTGTCGGCCTCCTGCATTTTATTATCCCGCCAAGACTTTACTGACTTTGGGGAATCTGCGAGGTGTATCTCACGTGGTTTCAAACCCATTTCCATACCTCCGGAAGGGCTTTATCCGCAGCGCATCTCTGATTACCCAACACCGGATCGCGGGGATCTTTTCGGAAAGACTTTGTCTGCAGCACTGATTTTGCAAATGCGTTCGTACATGCTAAACCTTAATCGTGTGGTTGGACCCGTGGAAATCAGCGACACGATGTGAATATTTGCCTTCTACTTAATACACTATGGAGCGATAGACCACGGACAGAAAAGCATCTCTCTCTAAACAGACTAAGGACTGCGAGAAACTGAAGCAAAGGAACAATACCTACACTTCTCCCTCCCCATCGCAACAGTTTGTTCTCTCTCTTTCGTGGTATTGGTGTATATTTCTGCTTCTACTCTTCTAAAGCTCTTTTTAATTCAGTGTTTTCATTTTAAAATGCTGGCTGAAGATATAAAGAACCTACAGCATCAACATTTTGAAAGCTGTTGGAAGTCATTGAATCAATTTACAAGATTTTTTAATTCTTTTGTATTTATTTGGTTAATCTTAACTTAGTAGAGGGCTTTTTTCTACAGTCATCTCTAATATTTTTCTGTTAATATGACAGCAGAACACTTATTTCATCAAAAATAAAATGCTAACTACTCACATAATCACCTGACTGCAGGAGAAAGGGATTTGGAAAAATCCCATGCTTTTAAACAAATCATTGAAGTCATGTTTAAAATATGACAACTAGTAATAATTTTTTTTTCATGATTGTTAAAACCACCTTCCCCCAAGGCTGACTTGAGGTCTGTCATGGAGCGCGGTTTGTGCTGGCCTTGCGCCCAGGGAAGAGCGCCGGTGCTGAGCACAGCCCACAGCCAGGGGGAGCAGGATGGGTGCGGGAAGGGCACATGGACCGGACCAGTCCTTATACATTTGGTATCATAGAATCATAGAATGGTTTGGGTTGGAAGGGACCTTGTAGATCATCTAGTTCCACCCCCTGCCCTGGGCAGGGACACCTCCCACCAGCCCAGGTTGCTCCAAGCCCCGTCCAACCTGGCCTTGAACACCTCCGGGGATGGGGCAGCCACAGCTTCTCGGGGCAACCTGCACCCTAACAGGCAAGAATTTCTTCCTGATGACTCATGTAAATCTCCCCTCTTTCAGGATAAAACCATTCCCCCTCGTCCTATGGTTCCCCTCCCTGATCCAGAGTCCCTCCCCAGCTCTCCTGGAGCCGCTTTAGGGACTGAAAGGCAATAAGGTCTCCGCGGAGCCTTCTCTTCTCCAGGCTGAACACCCCCAACGCTCTCAGCCTGTCCTCATAGCAGACCTGTCCTCATGTTCCCTGCTGCTGCCTACAAACCCGGTTTGTGAAGGAGCGAGGACTGTCCTCCAGGGGACGGTGGGAGCCCAGCCTGGCCAGAGGGCGCCCGCACCCCTGGGAGGTTGCGGGGCGATGCTGTCCCTCCGGCCTGGCAGGCAGCAGTATCCCCACCCCAGCAGCACGGCAGGCTGCAGCGTCAACCTTCTCCTACTGCTCCGCGCAATAAATGCAGCACACTCCTTAATCCTGCCAGTGGCTTAGCTCGGCTTTTTCACTACCTACAGCTTACAGGATCAAGCCCTGAGCTGTTAAACGATCCAAGAGAAATACATTTCAGGATTTTCCTATCTTCAGGCTTTGCGAAAAAGGCTACTGGTGAAAAAGACAGTGAATAATCATATTTGTTCTGCTATAAAATGGCCAAATATCTGAAGTACATCGATTCAAAGTGTGTGTGCTGCTGCCGAGTGCCACCGCACCCACGTGCACACAGCCGGGCAGAGCGGCGCGGGGACGGTGTTCCCCTCGCGTTCGGAGCTGGGGGTGCAGGCTGCACCCGCTGTGCTCCCGCTTAATCCTCGGAATCCGGCAAAGCACACGGGCAAAAGGAGAGCCTGAAACCCTGCGGCAGCACAGCAGCACCGACCCGGGGCTCAAGGCGCACTGCCGGCGCTCATCTCCAACGGGAATCGTCTCACCTTTGGCTGGGAAGGGTATGTCACAGAAAGCGAGGGATCCAATTCCCTTCTCATGAAGAAACGCGAGCCCCCTGCCCAGCTGGTGGGGCACGCAGCCCTGCCGCCCCCCCCAGCCCCGGCCGTGCCCCCTTGCTCAGCCGCACGCCCCCTCGCCAGCTACGCACCTCCTGCACGTGGTGGCTCACGCGAGAAGGTGTTTCGCCCCGCGGTTTAGTGGCGCGGGCGTTCCCGTTTGAACGTACATTGGAAGGCTCAGTCTAAAATCTCTCTGACGTATTACAAACAACGGGATCAGATCTTCAGTGACTGTAAATGTGTCGAAGAAGTCCTTGCCGGAAGCTAAGGAGCTGCGTACCTGCTGGATTTCTTTGGCTAATTAGGTCCTCCACACTAAGTACTGTTTTGCAGACAGCATTGCACACATGCTGAAAGAGGAATAAACCAGCAGAGCTGTTCATGTTAAGCGTTTGTACTGCTTGTACTTTGTTAAAAAAGGTGTAAAACTATTTAGAAGAGGAATCATTGCTATCATACAGGAAATTAGCTCAAGGATAGCTTATTTGTCAACTAAATAAATACCTCTCTCTCTCTCTCTCCCCACACAGAGATATAAAAGGATGAAAATAATCCTCTTTGTGGGTTTTATTTGTTCTTGCTCTAAGTTAACACCTCTCTGCCTGTCTAGAAGGGGCGCCCGGCACAGTGCACGCGCTGGTTTGAGCTGGTACCACGAACCTCACGGGCGCTGTAGCGTTTTCGCTGCAGAAGCGCAGTCCGTGCTACCCAGACCTCTTGTCAATGAGCAATTCCAAACGCAACACAGATTATAGCATCGGCTGATTTCTTCTGCTTGTTTGTTTCAGCAGTTCAAGCCTTGCACAAACGCAATTCGAGGTACGAGACAAGCCCCAGTGTTCGCTGGTCTGTGTGCTCAAGGCCAAAGGAAGAACTCCCTCACCCTTACATCACATAGAATCACAGAATCGCTGAGGTTGGAAGGGACCTTGAAGATCATCAAGTCCAACCATAACCTAACCTGACAAAACCACTTCTAAACCATGTCCCAAGTACCCTTTTTTTAAACACCCTTTTTTTACACTTTTTTTAAAGGATGTGGCCTTGGGCAGCCTGGTCTGGTGGGAGGTGTCCCTATGGCAGGGGGGTTGGAACTCGATGATCTTCAAGGTCCTTTCCAACCTAAACCATTCTATGATTCTATGATTCTATGACCTCATCACAGCAATGTCACCCTGACTTAGAACTTTGGGCAGAAGAGGTAAATGCCAGTAATGTAGAAGCTCTATCAGTAGCATTAGGAGACCTTCTAAAGACCTACATTAACGAGGGACGCTGATTTTCACACATGTCACAAGTGGTGTAAAGGAAAGGCTTCGGGCTGTGTTGAACCAACAGCACGTGTAGGCATCTGCCAGCCTTCATGCGGGCCAGGGGACACGCAGTAAACTCTTGCAGTGTCAGTGTTTGCTGCTTTGAAAACAACAGTGGCTAACTATGTTGATGGAAGTGTTGCCTGAGGTCCCCGAACAGTCATTAAACTCTTAGCCTTCTGCTCAATACAGAATGACACGCTCGTTCTGCATTTCCTCCGCCGGGCTGCTGTGGAGGAGCCACAGTTCGATTGATATGCCTGGCCCGAGCCCAAAAATGATTGCACCGCACTTTCCCGGGGCGGGCTGTCAGTTCACATTCAGACAGCCATGCAGGATGCAATTGTCTGCTCACCGAAAATAGCCTCGCTGCATATTTAAGCCATTTCGATGTGGCAATATGAGAATTAATTCCCTCTTCTCCTTCTGGAAACTTATCATTTGCATGGCGGTGCTGTTCAGCGTGCACGGAATCATCGCATCCCACAACATATTAATATTTCAGTTTGTTATCTCCTAAGTTATTTTTAGCAGCCAACTGTCCTTGCGCGAAGCTCGAAACTGCAGCAGGATGCTCAGGCGTGTTCCCGGCGTGGTCAAGGACGTACCGCCGCACATCTGCTCAGCAGGCAGCAGCCTTCTCTGTTATTAAAGTAATCTCTGAACTGCTACTACAACACATGTAATCATCACACGCAGGATGTCTTTTCCCACCTGCTCTCTATTTATTACCCGGTTATCCTACAAGTGTTAACAGCAACTTGCATTTCAGCTGATAAACACCTACAACTGAGGCTCACTATCACAAGGCACAGAGTACTTTGTGATTGTATTTTTTTTTTTGAGCTACTAGAGCATATTCTCAGCTTTTCAGTATGCACTTCTATTCTTAGCATTAGTTTAAGGACACAGAAATTTATAACGATCAAAGATAATTAAATATCAATATTCTGGGTTTACAGGCAAGAATCTCTCACGTTTAATAACCGAGCGGGTAACAGATTCCATTGCTTTGTCCTACTTTTTGAAAATGCACAGGCTTTCCATAGGAACCGAAGCATTAGAATATCAGTTTGGAAATGGACTTGTGTCAAATTGTGTGTGCTTGAAGGATCAGTGGTCCCCAGCTGAAACCTTTGCTGCTTTTTCGTGACGTAGTGAAGGGCTCAACAAGACCTATACTGTGTTAGCTGCACATACCCCCCCGCCAACATATCAACTATCTAATTTTTCTACCCCTTGAGAGCAAAACTTTTGCATTTGGGCAAATTTTAGCCCAGTGCATGTAGGTATTAAGGGATACATTAATTTTATTCTTTCCCTCCTTCCTGTTCGATACAGAGAGTGAGAATAGGAGTAGCTGACACCATCAGCAAGCATTAATGCTGCAGCTTTTGAATTTACCAGGCATTCTCTCGGAAAAGAAGGGAAATAGCGATGTCACTGGAGGGGCACTGCGGGCTCTCAGCCTCCCGGGCTTCGCCTTCAGCAGCCAGCCCTGCTGAAGTTCTGGCTTGGTGCATCCAGCCGCCTCGCCCTCCCCGGACGGCTGCGTTACGCTCATGCCGCTCTCTGCAAAAAAACCAAACCAAAACCAGAAGATTCCAACTTGCTGAGAACACAGAAGGCAAATTCTCATATTCACCTTCAAAACGGAAACAAAAGAAGGGTGGAGAGCTGGCTCATGGTTTTGCCAGCGTATAATTTCTGCCCGGTGCTACTGTCCTGCAGCTGCCATTGCTGAGAAGAGGAAACTGTCTGGAAAGCGCGAGTACCAAACCGGAGCCGACGCCGACGCCTCCCGTCCGCCGCCGCCGCTCGTGCAGAACTCCCGCCCCGTGCTTGCTCCCTGCGCCGCAGCATCGCCACGGTGCCTCCCGCCCACATCTGATCCCGGTAAACCAGGGAAAAGCCACGCGGCTGGAATTTCCCCCCTTAGGCTGAGGTCGGGCCGGCGGAGAGCCCTCCCCAGAGCGGCGAGGGAGGAGCGTTGGCACCGGTTACTCTCTGCTTCCCACAGAGCGGGTCTGCGCCACCGCTCGGGCAGGGGCTACGAGACACGCTTCAGCTGACTGTGCTGGCACAGAACCGGAGGACGAGGGATGAGGAAACCAGATTCACAAAACAAACAATTTCTAATTCATGTGTTTCACAAAACAGCTTCATTTGGGGGTTGGAACTCGATGATCTTCAAGGTCCTTTCCAACCTAAACCATTCTATGATTCTATGATTTCACCATAGGGAAACCGAAGTGGTGGATCCCACAGCTGTTAAATGTCGTAGAGATTATTATATATAGTAAAGGTTAGGTAAATATTTTACAGAAATGTTAATGCAGTATTGCATATTCAGCTTTTGCAATTTGTTTCCAGCCAATTTCAGCGTTATTTTATTTTTCTTTCTTCAGTCCCTCCTTATAGATACACACTTACGTGCACCACCTCACGCAGTATCTGATGCCTAAAGTTTTAAAATTAATATATTTTAGCATTAAGAAAATAGATTAATGTCTTATGTCTGTAGTCATTATGTGATACAACAAATACTACAAAATGGTATAAAAGGGATTTAAAATCTTAATTCATACTATGCAAATCAAATAACGTGAAAGCTCTTCCTGAGCAAATCATATTCTTTAGGAAAGAGACCCAGATCGGTACTATTTCCTAGTAATAATTCTATAAACATTCTATAATTCCGTAATAGATGACAAAAATTCAGAGGCTCAGTATCAAACTGCCTATCCAGAATGTAAGAAACATATGACAAAGTATTTATACAATTGCCTTAGCACAGTAGATTTCAGGGAGGATATGAAAAATGTAATTAATTGGTTCATAATTTATTAATAAAAAAGTAAGGAGTTGGAAGGGGTGGCTTTGTTTAAAACACCTAGACTTCACTGTAACCACATGTTAAAATCTCAGCAGGACTGCTTTTAAGAGGAAATGGGATGAAATCACATAATTAATTAACTCATAATTTATTCATGGCAAAGGAGTTGGAAGAGACAGCCTTGTTTAAAACATCGCGGCTCCATCGCTACCAAATATTGCAGCCCGAGGAAGGCGATCAAGTCCTCCATTCTGCCCGAGGTGTAAAGGTGGGACTGTACAGTTCCCGTGCTGGCTCGTGGCGGGGGGCGCGCACGCGGTCCGGGCTCCTCACCCGGAACAACTGATAACCAAAAGTCTCGCCGGCGCTTAAATGACAAGAAACGGCAGCGCTCCCTGGAAAATGAATGCGCGTTGGGACCAGACCCGCCAGGCTGCCCCCTCCCCCTGCTGCAATCCCCAGGCTGTGAAGAACGTGTTCGGGGTTCTCGGTCAGCGAGGGGATGGGAACGCACGCTGCCCGGGAGCCCTTGGGCTCAAAAAGCTGGGATGAGCCCTTAAACCTAGATAAAAAATCATGGCATTTGGTAATTAAAGTTGATAATGGCTGGCTGCAGGTCCGAGTCCAGCAAAGCACTTTGATGCCCGCTAAGCTCGAAGTAAGTAATTAGTTTTGCTTACCCGCGAAAGAAAAGTTCGGTGAATGACCTCTGTAAGCAGCGGCAGCGCTGGAACACTGAGCCGGGGCCGCTCCGAACAGACACGTTCCTAAAAGCAACCAGCGGTTTTGTTTCCCTCCCTTCCTGCACCCCTCACATTTCAACCTCATTGTTAGGTCTGATACGGCAGATAAGAAGACGACACGACGCTACACCTGAGCACATCCCTTCGCTGTTTGACGTCACTGCGTGTCCTGGACATGACAAACAACAGGGTTCAGGTGCTCAGCAACACTTTTCGGGATGAGGCTTGTAATGAGAAGCAGCTACCTGCGTGGCATGCGTGCTCGCTAACGAGCGGTACCAGACGAGGACTCTGGCCAACACTCATCTGCAGTGAAAGTACTCCCGGCTGCAGCCTCCCGCTAATTGCGACAATCAAGTCCCCTTGTTGCGAACGGGTAAGAAACCGCCACAGCCCCATCTGAAAGAAGAGCCCGTTGTCGTTTCTTCCCTACTTCCCTCCCTGGAGTAACTGAGCAGGTTTGAGCTCTGCTGTTTGGGCGGGTTCTGGCGAGCAGCTGTACGCCACACCGAAAACGTCCCGTGGAAAAGGGGCAGCGATGCCCACGGCGTCAGCGGCTCGCCAGCAATGAATCCATGACCGGTTGAGCATCATTTCAAACGAGTGTCATCTGCGCCTCCCTACAAGCATATGCGCATGCCATATATTGTCCAGAAAAGTGTTTAATACATATTTAATAGACTTGTTCTGTAAACACATCCTGACGGAAACAGCACTTGCTAACGAGGGCGGTCCCGTCCACGGCTTTCAGTGGTAATACTCAACGAGCCAAGTGGTTGTGTGCTTTTCTGTGCTAGACAGCGGGATCTCATCGCTGCGCTGCAGAGCCGCTGCTCACGTTCACGGTGGCAGAAAAAGTACCCGGAGCCTTGTTTTCATACCCGACCGCGAAGGCAAACGCCACGGTTAACACATGTCCCAGCGCAGGAAAATCCAAAAGAGCCAACAGAATCTCTGAGTATGATCTCCGAACAGCTTTGCTCAACTTCACTGTCACAGCCTTAACAGAGTAGCTATAATTAATGGAATAATTAAATTAGATTTATATCGAGGCGATCCAGGACACCGGTCCCAGATCAATGGGTGACTCATTTAAAACAGCAAACCATAACCACGGCGGGGCGGCTGCGGACCAAACCAGTCCTGTGCCTGAGCACAGCGAGGGCCCCGCAGCCTCCCAGGAGGAGGACAGCACTCCCAAAGCCTCGGAACAAGAGGTGCCCGGGAACGCCGGCTGGGCTGACTGGAGGGAACTGCCCCAGCTTCGTTCGTGCACTGCAGTTATTTTACATTTTGTCTTCGATGCGGTGTGAAGCAAACTCCACAGCCCTCGCTGAACGCCCTCTGGCATCCTTCTGCTGTCGTCGGCGCGGCCACGTATTGGTGATGGAGCAGCTTTGTATCAAGTTGGACTCTCTCATGGAGATTCATTTCCACAGTCTTTTATTTCCCATTGACTATAACAATTCACAGCAACAACACCTCACGGGAACGTACGATAAACCCGCAGCGCTCTGCAGCAGCAGCTAAATGAAACGGCGTCACCCATGCACGGCAGCGCAGCGCAGTCAGTACCGCTCCTGTTAAACAAGCGGATATTGAAGTTCCTCTCATCTAAATAACTGCGAGACAAACTCTGCTGCTGCATAAGTCACGTTGGTATCACACGGGTCACCATGCAGGCAGATGCCCTCTGAGGAACTAAATTTCAAAACGGCCAAGTTAAAACCACTACAATAGGAGATCCTTACCGTTTAGAAAACACAACCGCCTGGCAACGCTGCTTTCCAAACCAGCGAGCAGAAAACTAAAAGGACATACAGTTTTTGAAACATTTACGTATTTGCCCGTTTGCTGATTTGAAGGCAAGGAGGGTGCCTGGCCAAGGGACGCGGGCTGCCCGAGAAACGGAGCGTTCAGGAGAAAAATGTCAGCCTCTTCCCTGCTGCGCGCTGCCTGCGGGACCGGGGCGTCAGGCCCCTGCGTTCCGTTTCCCCGCAGGGCCGTGCAGACCCAGAGGAGGTCGGAGACGCTGCCTGAAGGAGCGCCACGCAGGGCGCACCGGGCGGCTCGCGGAACTCAACCCCTCCGCTGTTTTCCACAGCAGCCCCCTCCTTCCCTTTCTTCTTTTCACTGCAGCGTAACCCAGGCACAGTGGGCCAGGAAAGGGTTAAAAAGAAAATCTGGTCCTCATACTTTTTTGATTTTGTGAGCATGAATCTCTTTCACGGAACAGCTGTCAAGTCAGCCAACGAAGCAGGTCTGCTTAGGTCTCCTGATAATACCAACTGCTGTTGTTCATGTATCCTCAGTGACAGCAGCAAGATGAAAATCGAAATGAATCGCTCTACAAATGAGACACTTTTCTGCTTTGACTTTCCAAATGTGACAGTGGTGTTTGTTTTCTCAGTCAGCAACATTTAGGGACGTTAGAAGGCTCTGGTGTCAGAAAGTTGCTCAGGGGGAGGTTTCAAAAAGAAAAAAAGAAAGGGGGGGAGAAATCTGCATAACTGTTCCGTGCACGATTATGTTTAAATTTCTGTCCGTTACTACTACGTCCACCAAACTGAAGTGCAGAATATTTCCAGCAGTACAGACTGCTGCAGAGTTTGAGCGGCAGCTGTTAACGTTTCTTATCTCTCCACAAAGCACTTGATCAATGTCCTTACTGTGCTACAGATGCACAGCGGTGGTTCTCAGCACCGCTGCCGGCCGCGGGACACCACAGCCCTGTCCGTCCCTCCGTCTGCTCCGGAGAAGAGTGGGTTTCAACACATCACAAATTACAGAGGAAAAAAAAAAGATTTTAAAAAGCGTTCTTTCTTCAAAATGAGTTTGAAATATGAATATTTGCCCTGCTATGCAAAGAGCTGAAAACACCCTCCAAATAGAAATGAATTAAGCTTCTGCAGAATATGTGAAATAAATATTTCTCTCTGGCTTGCACAGGAAGAACCTAAGGCACAGGGTACCCGCTGGAACTCATCAATTACTCTCTTGTTTACTGCAATACGTAGCTAGGAACAAAAAATAAAGTTGTAAAAGACTGATTTTTTTTCTTTTTAACAATTGCATTAAAACTCATGAGCCATATTGAAACACTGAAATATATTCTTATACATCCAAATGAAACCTTCCTTTTAAAATGTATCTCCACTGCATAATTTTCCTCCGTTTCTAAGACGAATGCAGCAATACCTAATACAAGAAGCACAATCCAACGTTCAAATCGCCCCACATTTTTGAGAGTAGAAAAAACTTTAACACTTATCCATTCAAAAAAAAAATTGGAAAAGGAGAAGGCTTTTTAAAAATGCATTATGTATTTAAGTTCATTTGGCTTCAAAGGAACGCAGAGCTCACTGATTCATCTACGTGCCGGTTATAGACGCGCCGGTTAGAACAGCTCAGCTCAGGGCAGTACTGCACTGACACGAGGAAGGATGTGCCACACACCAGTACAGTTCTGGAGTACACTGGGGGATTTCGTGTGTATCCATCCCAGTTACGTACTGATATCCCAAATCTCTAGGATCTTTTGGAAGTTTTACTCTAAATCCACTGAGCCAAAATCTGTTCTCCGTCCATGAACGTATCTCCGAAGCCCACCCGTGCCAAATAATCAGTTTTAAAACGTCCCGTTCTGTCAGGCAGGCGTTATTGGAGGGGCTACCCATGCAAACCCCGGGGTGCGCAGGTGCCAGCTCTGCGACATCCGCAGAGCCCAGTCCTGATGCAATAATTAATATCAGCACGATGTGCTAACAGCACTTTCAATCTGAGAGTCTCAAAGCGCTTTGCAAATATGAATTAAGCCTCCAAACATGCTGTGAGTGTCCCCGTGTTACCAATGAAGGAAGCAATACTCGGTGATTTGGCCACTTTATACAGAAAATCTGTGGGAAAGCCAAAATCATATCAAGAAGAACCCGCAACCCCGGGTTTATAGCGCTGGCACAGCACAAAGCCATCTTTTCGTTCTCTTCTTTTTTTCTGTTTGGTTTTTTTTTTTATTATTATTTTTAAACTATTTTCTGATTGTACAGGGATATTTTTTTCTTGACCATATGGGTAGATAAAGCAACTAGGTCCACAAATTCTCCGTCTTGAACCAGTTATCTACGATAAGCAGATTATTTTGCATGAAGAGAATTTTTGGCAGCTGCTCTTCTCTGAAACGGCGGAATAAGCGAGGCCGAGCACCGCGTCGCTGCAGTTACCCAGCACTGCCCTATAACATCTTGTACTTCACCTGCTAAACTTAGAACCTGCTCTTGACAGTTTTTCATGTTGGGAACATCTAGTTGGGCTGATTTATGGTTTTTTATTTCAAAATAAACGATCCAACAGATTTAAAAAAATTAGTTGGGGAGAGGGGAAGAGGCAATTTTGAACATTTCCTTTTTCAGTTTGTTTTAAACAGCTGAAATCAGGTGTATATTCTGCTGAACAAGTGGCATTGTTGCAAGTAATGGGATAGCGCTGGTGGTAGAGATTTGCCTTTTGTTCTCCTTGTTTAAAGGTGCTCAGTACGACCCTTTGCTCCCAGCAAAGACAATTTCTTTGCATTTCTAAGTGGAAGACCAAGCTTAGGACACTGAAAAACTCAGATCAGACAACAGTCAATTCTATAAAATCCTTATCAAATGACTGATACTACTGCTGATAGTGAGTTTTCTCTTCTTGATTTTACTCCTAACGCTTGTGCATCACAAACCTCCCTCAGTCCCTCTGTGGAGGATGCCAAAGCAGAAGCATTAAGAATTTGGTTTGGCACTCTGGGTTCGTGTATAAACAAGCGCGAGGCAGCTCAATTAACGGGGCTGCGCTCCCAAGAATGGGAGATACGGAACAAAGGAAGGAGCCATCCTGAAGCGTCCGCACATGCTTTCAGTGCTGATCAATCGTTTCGCATCCCTTTCCAAAGACAACAGAGCTGGTGCCACCTGGCACGGTGCCGGCTCTCCCAACTGTCACCAAAATAATGAGCTCACCTGCGGATTCCCCAGCCCCGCTGCTGCCGGGGAAGCCGGCGGCGCAGCCGCGGCGCTGGCAGCCCGGCAAGGAGGCTCGAGCAGAGCCACTGCTCCCGCCCCGAGCCAGAGGCTGGACCCCCGGGCTCAGCGCCGGCACTCTCCTGCCCACCTCAACAATTCCTCTACAGCCAGCACATGAAATTTAAATAAGCAGCTTGTTGACAGGCAATGCAACAGAGCTTGATTCTGGGATTCTTGGCATTGCTGAGCTCAAAACAGACAGACAAAAAAAGAAGTAGGAGGTTCCTTGGCTGGGAGCAGCAGAACGCCGCTCTCCACGGCGAGCCCGGCCACAGGGACACACACGTCAAAGGAGCACGTGAGCCACTAAACCTTTCACTAAACATTTCAAGCTATCGATACCAGGCCATTGCTTCCCCCTTCAGATAATTTCCATGCGCCTTCCTCTCCTTCCTTGATCGCCCACGGCAACAGCTTCTTTTCTTTAAGCCTCCAGTATCCCCCGTAGGGCAGCTGGTCCCTTTCCACCCGACCGCCCCACCTGAAAAGCGGTCCCAGCCTTGGGATACCTCTGCACTCCCCCACCGGCTGGAGCGGCAGGACCAGCAATTGCAAATTACTCTATTGTGCCCCAAAACTGGCAGCCCAGGCTGATTGCTGGTGTGTTGGTCTACAGAGAATACTCCTGTCCTGGCCCTCCACGCGCCATGAGGTGAAAGAGCAAGCCTGGCCGCAGCCGGTCTTTCACTAGGGTCAGTGTGGGCATGCTGAAGGGATGCGAAGGTGCTGCGAGGGCTGGAGCCCCTCTGCTGGGAGAGTTGGGGGGGTTCAGCCTGGAGAAGAGAAGGCTCTGGGGAGACCTCAGAGCCCCTCCCAGTGCCTAAAGGGGCTCCAGGAGAGCTGGGGAGGGACTCTGGGTCAGGGAGGGGAGCCATGGGACGAGGGGGAACGGTTACTGAAAGAGGGGAGATTGAGATGAGATATCAGGAACAAATTCTTTGCCCTGAGGGTGGTGAGCCCCTGGCGCAGGTTGCCCCGAGAAGCTGTGGCTGCCCCATCCCTGGAGGTGTTCAAGGCCAGGTTGGACGGGGCTTGGAGCAACCTGGGCTGGTGGGAGGTGTCCCTGCCCAGGGCAGGGGGTGGAACAAGATGGTCTTTAAGGTCCCTTCCAACCCAAACCATTCTGTGATTTTATGAGTCGCCCTGAGGACATGAGGTTTGCCAGTCTGCCCTATTCTAAGATAAGAGTGGGTTTTCATAGCATTTAAAATGTATAAAGAAATTGCTGCTGCAGAACAGAGTTGGTTTTGGGGCTGCAAAAAGGAGGAAATTTTCACATCTGTCAAGTTAATTTAAATAAGGTTGGTTAGTCAGAGCAGTTCAGTGGTTTGGAAAGTCAGAAGAAGTCCTTAAGAGATGAGTGGGGCCTCAGGGAAATTGATGATGAACATGCTTACCAGCAGGCATTGCAATTTACTGTAACATCCCCTATAGATGGCCTGAAGGCCATGTCTGCCCCTGCAGTTTGCATGTGCACGCCACATTCACACACCAAACCTGAAAGAAAGAGTGAGGGGTCTTTTGTCCCGTAACGTATTAGAGCTGAATGGATTTAATCGGCGGGTTGATAAATGATACGCCTCCTTAATTTGCTCACTGGCCCGGGCAGGGACGTGGCGCGGCGCGTTGCGGTGTCTGTGGACGATGGCCGAGCGGCAGACCCACCGCTGGGGAAGCAGCACGCCGGGTCCAGACTCTCCCCAGCAGCAGCTAGCAGGCACGCACGGGGAATTGCTGCCCTGAATGTCCTGCTGGGTGGTCCTGTGTTCCTTGCAGGGTGTCTCCTTGCTTCAGCGTAGCCTCTAAATTAGCCCTGCCTTAACAGTTTTCACTCCGTTCTAATGGCTTGGCCTAGGTATGAGTTTGAAGAACCTGTATCATAGATGTAATCGCATCTTTTACGTTGCATTTAGATATTATATTTGAGCTACAACAGAAAGATGTGACATTGACTTTTTCCCAGCGTCCTACAGTATGCTTCGGGAGCCCAGGAAACCCGGCATGATTTCCTTTTCTTTCTGCCTGAGCACTTCTTTTTCAGCCCAAGTGCTAGTTTGACTTTTCTGCATGGAAAACCATAAAGCAGGAAGTGTTTCCAGGGTTATGAAGCAGGTACCTCTCAGGGTTCAAGCATCAGCTATTGATCTTTGCTCTTATACTTTGTTATAGTATTACTGCAGCCCCTAAATAACACGCGGCTGAATTGCTGGGCTATAAACACACCATTTGTACAGATTCTCTGCCACAAAGATAGCAAGACCCAAATTACCGGGTAATTCAGCTTCTCCTAATACTGCACAGCACACAAGCCACCAGACTGTGATCCCTTTTAGACCAGTTATAAATAACTAAATATAAACTGTTGCTTGAAAGCACTTACTAAATTCAAGTACCTTCTTGCAGATATTTTGGTGCTGTGATATATTTTAGGTATGGTTTCATTGGAAAAAAAAAATGGAGGCGTTAATTGTTTAGAGAGTATATATAGTGCAAAAAAGTATCCGACAGGGTAAGACACAGTGCTGTGAGGATACAGAAGATGAGGAGTCATTGCTTTTATTGTTGTTCTCCTGATTTGGTGTTGCTGTTGTCTTTTGCTTTGCTTTTGACATATACCGTGCAAACTGAGCTGTAGTAAAAAGTTATAAATAAGCCACTGGCTCTGAAGCACGCTAGAATACATCATGCTGGCTGTCCCTGCCTCCTGCACAAAGGAGATTTTTCCGGGCAGCTCTGTTTCTGCTGCTCACTGCTTCGCTCTGCTGCTGTTGCTGCAAAGTTGTTCTGGTGGGGGGAAGCTGACTTTTGTCAGGACACTGCACGCACCATTTTTCACGCAGTAAATTTAAGCGAAGGTAACCTTATTATGCAATCATTCTCGTGAACGTTAGGAAAGCTATTAAAATTTGATGCGATCGCTTATCACAAGCGTAGTTATTACAAATACTAATACAACAGATGCGATTATAGTTTACAAGTGAGTGCTACAAGAGAAGATGAGGTGCTGGCAATTGTTGTTTGTCACACTTGGCTTAGAATGAATTCAGATTTTAAATGCATCGTTTTGTTTTTTCCACTACGCTCCTAGATGGATGTTTGTCTTCTAATAGCTCGCTGTTTAAGTTCTGTAAATAGCTGTAACTTCTAATGTTAACTGGGTAAATTACCAAATAATGCCAAATATTACTGCTCCACTTACCAAACACAGTTTGACACAAAGAATTGGTTGTGCGTTTTTCAGAGTGCAGGGCGCAGTGCACAAGTTAACCGCTTTGCAAGGAGATGTTCCTTCTGGGTTGATACTAGAAAAGATTTGTTCTGAAAGGGATTTATTCATTTATTTATTTAAACAACCGTTCCTACCATCTGGTTTCACTTCAGACATGCAGCGTCAGTCCGGCACGCTCCGCTGGCCGGGAACGTTTGCCTGTCCTGTGCCATCTATACAAACCTTTGCGTTCTGCGTTCACATTTTGGACAGCTTCTTTTAGACATACGTATTTGCTAATATCGAAATGCTAAATAAATCAGTAATATGCCAGACCGTGTGTGAGCAGTAACAGCAGACTGGGTGTCCCAGCGTTAACCACGTCGTGTGATTGACAGTTAATCATTTCCTACCTAGCGACCTACAGATAAGCTCACTGTTGCTTTCACCTAAACACCAGAGGATATGCAGATCTTCCCTCGAAAAGGCCCCAAACGCTACACGCAAATACGATTTCGCCGTTTTCCCAACCCGCCTGTTGTGCGGGGGGGGCGGCTGCCCACACCAGCACCGTGCCCTGCGCACCCCGCCACCACCCCATCGCCCTCTCCTCTGCCCTCCCACGGCCCACGCCGTCTCTCTGCTTTGAAAGGCACCGGCTTGGAGGACGGGCGTGCTTCGCTTTCATGGAAGTGTCATTAAAAGCCTTTTCAAAAGTTGCTTCTGTGGTAAAAAAAAAAAAGAAAGGGGAGGCGAGTTTTGTTAACAAAACAAACCCCCTTGAGACGCATTTTATTTGCCAAGCAATGTACACAAAAACCTGATTAATTTAAAGTTACATTCATATATTTTAAACAGTCTTAAATTATTCATTTCCATTTTAAAAAAATATATCCAAGCACGGCCGCTTCAGTAATAAATCTTTAAGATGGTGGGACGTTTTACATCATGCTGTTGCTCTCCAGAGACTTTTCTTTGCATCTTGGGCTGTTCATTAAGGCAGGAGTAGCGGAATGGGAAGGGCTGTACAGCACCCAGCGAAACACTTCAGGGTGCGGACTGCCGGGGCACAAGCACTGGGGGGGTCCCAACCCCAGGGCTCCGGCGTGCTCTCCTCCCCGCCCGGCCGCGCGCTGAGATGATGTCCCCACCGCTGCTTCCCAAAGAAACCACTTGTGCTATGCTGACGCTGAAAAGAATCACAGAATCCCAGAGTGGTGGGGGTGGGAAGGGCCCTCTGGAGCTCCCCCAGTGCCACCCCCTGCCAGAGCAGGGGCACCTCCAGCAGTGGCACAGGACGGCATCCAGGCGGGTTTGGAATGGCTCCAGAGCGGGAGAACTCCCTGCTTAAGAAGAACTTCCCTGCTTAAGCTAAGAGGCGCCTTGTACATAAAGATTTCCTACAAATCCAGCCACCCTTTCACAGGACAGCATCTCTTGCCATTCCGAAATTGCCCAAAGCAAGCACTGTCATAGACCGGTAAGCTACAAATCTGCACAGAATTTTTAATATATTGATGCACAGCCTGCTTTAATTTTCAAGCGGCAAATCCAGTGGAGTTTTACCCACAGATGATATACAGAAAAGTCTCCGTAGGCTGAGATTTAAGTCAGCGAGTTCTCGCAATTTGTTTTCAAAGACTGGGGACAACAAGAAGCGTCTAACCTGCCTCCCCCCCACCCCACAGAGTGAGCCGAACGCGCAATGAAGCGCTACCGGAATCGGTACTTGACATGGAGCACAGCTACCAAAGCTGAGGCTTTTGAGCTTTTGACAATTAGAGCTCTACCCTGCCGTCCTTATTCAGCGGAGCTGATGGGAGTTGTGCCTGAAATTGGTTCTGAGAAGCCAGCAACGTGAGACTGCCATGAATATTTTAAAGTAAAGGAGTTGGAATACTCTAATGATCTTATGTAAATCTAGTCTAAGAATTTCATTGGAAATTTTTTTGAATGGGTCATTAAGCAGGGGAGAAAAGGTTGGAAAGCAGCCTGAAAAGGAGAACATTTTCAAAAGCCAAAATACTCCCCGCATTCTTCAGAGCCATCCAATTAGCCTAGCTTGGGGAAGTCAAAGCAGAACAAAGGGACAGAGCATGCAGTCTATAAGTAACTATAGGCAGACCCTCCGGTTTGTCAGGAGACTGCACAAAGTCAGTAATATGCAGTTGGCATGCTTAAATGCCAAATTTGAACCTCAGATGCATTAAAAGATACCTAAAATTTAGCATTTTTCTCCTTATCGTTAGTGGTGAAAACAGAAGTCGTGCACAAACTCAAGGTTAAGCAATAGTAAGAAGAGCAGCGGTGATCCCAGCGGTGGCAACCGCCCCGTGGCTCCCCTGGGGCCATGGCCCCGGCTCACCTGACGCACCCACCAACGCAGGGGCTGCTGCAGCGTACCCGTCTGATTTGCTCTTCGACTAATTCCTTTTGTGGTGTGAAGCAGCACAAATATTTCTTAAGGAATTGCTCAAAAAAAAAAAAATGCGAAACAAAACAAAAAAAGCCCCAAACTGTCCTTGGCAGCTGAAGGACTTTTCATGCCTGATTTCCTTAGTCTTTATGTGAATGCATACTATTATTTGTGATGTGGGAAGAGCGTACTTATGAATATTTTTAGCGAAGAAGTGATTAGGATAAAGATATACATGCACAGTAGCCAAACATTTTTACAGTATGCGTCTGGCACAGCTCACTCATTAAATCTCATCAGTTTTCTGTTGACTTTTCTCTTGAAGATTTATTCCAGAAGCAGCACTATGTCAGCAGCATCTATGCTGCATTAGCAATTACTTATATGTGTTTGGAATGTTGCAATAAATAAATACTTCTTCAGCACATGCCCCGGTAAAGGACTTTTCTTGGATATAAGGCTTTATTTAGCTGTACTCAGAACCATAAATGCTGTCCAGCACTATCCCCCTCCTGCACAGGTGCTATAGCAGGTTTTCTCTCAGGTTATAGACTCATGGAATCGTTATGGCTGGAAAAGACCTTTAAGATCATCAAGTCCCACCATTATCTAACTCTTCCAGGCCCACATCTAAACCATGTCCCTGAGCACCACATCTGGATGGCTTTTAAATCCATCCAAGGGTGGCGATTCAGCCACTTCCCTGGGCAGCCTGTGCCAGTCTTTGGTAACCCTTTCAGTGTAGAAGTTTTTCCTAACGTCTAACCTAAACCTCCCCTGGCGCAACTGGACACCATTCCGTGGGTCTCAAGCTAAGGAGTGATGGCACCTTGTGCCCAGTTTTAATTCTGATTGCACCATTGCTTGTTGAGGGAGCCAGAAGGCATCGGTAACTGGGATACATTTAGGACATCTCCCCCATATGGATACACGAGAATATTTTTCTCTAATTCCTGCTGAAAAATTTCTCTTCCGATCCGGTCCTCATCGCTGTAGCACAATGACCAAGTTCCTCACAACCTCCAAGACGCCACTTTCACCTCCGTGAGGTAGAAGAGAGCCATTATCCTCATTTGTTAGCGGGGAACTGAGGTTCCGCTGGGTTAACTGTCCCCGCCAAGGCCACCGTGCCAGCAGGCAGCGTGCGCCACTGCACGTCCAGTCCAGGTTTGGCTGGCCAAGCAGCAGGCACATAGCCACTGTAGAAGAGACTGCCGAACAGGAGCAGTACACAGATTTAGGAGCCCTCCCTCTGTATTTCTAGGGATCGGCAAATTTCTCAATGAAACAGTCATCTGAAAGACTTGGATCATTAGGATGGATCAGCTATTACGCATGCTGAATTAGCTGAATACCTGAATTGGCTTCAAAGTGGTAGATGTCTTTGAAGCAACGATGCTAGTATAAACACCAAATGATTTTTTTTATGAGGAAAAAAATAAAGTTTTCATGGTTTTACCTAGAGATAGTGCTGATGCCAGCAATCCTGGGAAAAGACAAGTTTGGGTTTATGTGACAAGCAAATCTTCACAAGTTCCACAGGCAGCTTTGTCAGAAAATGATGACCCGCTGAAATTATTCATGCGATAGACAGATAAGATCTGGGACCATTCCAGTGATTTAATAAGACAAGGACAATGCCAAGTACAAACAGAAGTAAAGTTTGGAAAAACCCATAGCAGCCGAGCCTCCTGCAAACAGCTAATCGGGATGATTAAACAGAAATCCACCAAGATAGATATCATCCCTGGTAAGACATTAGAGACTTCACAGAGAACTCAAAATGCATGGAAGATGGCATTTATGTGCGCTAGAGAGAGAATTAATATTCAAAGACGAGCTCATGATAGACAAAAGTATTTAGACTGTTTTCAGCGAGAATTAAGGGATCCGGACCACTAAGTGACACTCAGAAGGGTGAGTAAAAAAGCAATTTCAGTGATGTGTTGGGAAGAATAACTAAAAGGGGTCAGAAAAAGTTTACCGAAACCACCAGGTACAGATCAGATACTCGGGAACGTCATTCTCTGTGTTTCTGATCGAGGAACCCAAATTCCTCCCTGGTTCTTTTCCTGATAGCACGTGTCCCCTTTGGCCTCTAACAGAATACTCTCCTAAATGAGGGTCATAAAGCAAAACAACACTTCCCACCATACAGCAAGAGGTGAATGTGTAATGGGAGATGGCGGTTGAATAGCAAATGACTTCGCGTAAAGACTTCTGCTACGTTTCCTACATAAATACAATGGATGAAAACACCACACTGATTAGGAAGTTCATAGCTTTGCGTGCCATTAAGCGTCAGAAGGTTTTCTTTCATTCTTGGTAGGAATTAGGGAGTAGAAAATAATTCTCTGTACAATTGATAAGGATGGAAACTGTCGCCTATATTTAGACACTACAATAACCTCCCTTTCACAACCCTTTAAATAGGTCAGCATGCCTATTGGATATTTATAAACTGGTTCGTTAGTTGATTGCTTCTTCCTTCCCTCCCATCTCAAGTCACACAAAGAAGGAACAAGAGCAGGAAAACTCACCTAGGGCCAAGGTATTATTGATCATAATCACAACATTATAATGTCAACTCCTTACATTTACTACTGTAATAAATATTAATAGGAGTTAACTCTAAGTTATAGGCATTACTACAGAAAGAAATCGTATTTCTGTGTAAATTTCACCTTTTCATCCTGCACATATCAGTGCCTGTTAAATATTTGAATTTTCACTGCGTTAAAGGTTCTCAAGTTCAACAGTAATTAGTGCAATCAGGTGCCAAATGATTCCATTCCCAGGAGAGCAGTATTATAGAATGAACTATGGCAAAATTTCAGGGACTGAATCTATAGTGTAATTAGTATAAAACCCACATTTTTAGCATAATGTGATAATTGCATAATTTGTTCTATGGACTTTGCAAAGCACTACCTATAAAATAATTTTTAAAGCACCTTAATTTGACAAAAATAAGAGTTAATGTTTGAGGAAGAATGCAAATTACCTTAGGAAAAAGCCTGGTGAGTTGGGTGGATGTTACCGCAGCACAATTCAGAAATCAAAATTACATAACTGTAAGTGCTGCCTAATTTTCCTTTATATTTACTCTACCTCTCATTCTCCTCCCGCCAGACTCATTTCTGTTCCGTTGGTAACGAACAGGCTACCAGCGAGAGGTAGGACTTCAGAAACAAGAGCATACCTAGCTATTAACCAAAGGAAAAGAACTGAACTGGGTGCAGTAATTAGCAGCCGTCAATTCCAAATGTGCCTGTAGAGCCGTGGCTCTGGGAAGCCTGACAAGCAGTTACCATCTCACGCACATCGACCGCGCTGGGGGATCACTGGGACAACACGGTTAAGACCTTGCATGTGGGGAATGGTGTCTTTCTGGACGTCATTTGATTCCAAAGGTAAATTCAAAGATCTCTAGTGATTATCTCATAAAAAAAAAAAAAACAAAACACCCAACTCCAAAGACAATATTTTAGTCGAAGCAGTACCATTTCCTTGCGTTCGCAGTAGGTGCTGCTACGGCAGTGTCTCCGTAGGGGTGCAGTCAGACTGGCGCCAGTGAACAGCGCTGGCATGGAGAGCAGTTCTGTGAGCACCAGGATAACGAACCCCTGCTTTCCTGCAGATCTGCGTGTCGTAGTTGGCTGAACAACTGAGCTGCTCGGGCTGAAGCTTTTCCAAGAGTTGGGGCATTTATTAAGCCTTTGTGCCTTGCAAATTCTCGCCCACCAGCTGGCGGGAGGGCTCCCACACCGCCTCCCCGTAGCGCAGGCGCTGACGGGGCTTTTCACTGGGCTGCCCGTTCCCACCGCGCTGGTAATCACGGAATCACGGAATTTTCAGAGTTGGAAGGGCCCTCTAGAGATCACCCAGTCCCACTCCCCTGCCAAAGCAGGACTGCCCAGAGCACAGCACTCAGCACTGCATCCAGGCGGGGCTTGAAAATCTCCGGAGAAGGGGACTCCCCCACCCCCCTGGGCAGCCTGTGCCACTGCTCTGCCACCCCAACCCCAAAGGAGTTTTTCCGTATATTTGAACGGAACCTCCTATGTTCCAACTTGTGCCCGTTGCCCCTCGTCCTGTCACTGGGAACCACTGAAAAGAGTCTGGCTCCATCCTCCTCCAGCCCACCCTTTAGATACTTGTACGCAGTAATAAGGTCTCCCCTCAGCCTTCTCTTCTCCAGGCTGAAGAGTCCCAGCGCTCTCAGCCTTTCCTCATACGGGAGATGCTCCAATCCCTCCATCATCTCAGCTGCCCTACGCTGGACTCTCTCCAGCAGTTCCCTGTCCCTCTTGAACTGGGGAGCCCCGAACTGGACACAGTATTCCAGTTGTGGCCTCACCAGTGCCGAGTAGAGGGGGAAAATGACCTCCCTCGACCTACTGGCCACACTCTTCCCTATGCAGCCCAGGATGCCATTGGCCTTTTTGGCGACAAGGGCACATTGCTGGCTCATGGATAATTTACTGTCTACCAGGACCCCCAGATCCTTCTCCTCAGAGCTACTTCCCAGCAGGTCCACCCCTAACCTATACTGGTGCCCAGCATTCTTCTTCCCCAAATGCAGGACCTTGCACTTGCAGTCATAAGTAAGAGTGTGATTGCTGCTGAGACCCCTTCTGCTCCTTTCCCTTGATACCGGCTGCGGGGTTCAACAGCTGTTAGAGGCAGGAGAACACGCGCAGACACACAGTACACTCGTATAAGTCTTTTCTGCTCATAAAACTAAGTTTTTGAAACAAACATCTGTAGGGACCGTGCACGCAGGGAACTCTGCCTGGTTTGCCGAGGATGAATACTGTGCAGCTGCTTGCTGTCGGCGTTACGACTGGAAACTCACAACTAACAGCTTCCTCCTGCCCCGCTCCCGTCGTCAGTGTCCTTCAGCCTCGTTAGGGCTGTCCACCGTGGGAATCAACGCGGCACCTTCGAACCCTGCTCACTCCCCAGCCCGCCAGAGTTCACCATTGCCCCCGCGCAGCCTCCGAGGGGGGACGGCATCACAGCGGAAGATGAACGATGCACTGATAAAGGTCGTCTTCAGCATTTCGTATTGCTGGGACCCATTTTTCTGATCTTTCTCAGGAGAAGCTTACGTCATGTTACATCAAGTTAAATAACCGCCTAATCTAAATGACAACGCACCGTGCGCGTCCCCAGTATACCACTCGCCTGTTTTCCCCAGCTAAGAAAACTGACGGGGTGTGCGCTGCGCGAGGCTGATTAGTCCTTAAACGAACTAACCCGAACATATTAGTTCTGTCAAGAGCTGCATTTTTTATGGGCAAGTTTCACAAAACTTTCATAAAATATGGTATCTAAACTGCAATTTGTTTGATTGATCATTTAATATCTTTTAGGATCTTTTTTTTTTTTCCTCCTGAAAAAGGTTCACCACTTCTAATGAAGTACGCTGTGCTTTTAATCAAATGTCAGGTTGGACCATCTCAGCTCAAGTCCTTTGGAGGAATGCATCTGGCAATTCAGGGCGTGCCAAATTGAATAGAGCCGTGACAGTCTAGTAAAGGAAGAGAGCTCCCAAATACGTTCTCCCGCTTCAAGGTTATCTCTCAGATTGCAGATTAGATGTTCATTTGCCTTGGCTCATGTCAGGGACTGCTGTCCTAGACTTTGCAAAGGGCTTCTGGTCCCTCAAAGTGCCAACGGTGCTATATTTAAAGTTGAAATCTTGAACACAACTAGATGACTTGGGGGAGAAAGGTATGAGCTAGCCAGTGTCGCCTCCTCGCAGCCAGACGCTTCCCTGCCGCGGCCACACTCCGGCTGAGACTCACAGTAAAAATCGCTCACTCTCCTCCCAGAGAAGGTTTATGTAAATCTTAATTACCGCATCAGAGTTTCAATATTTACTGACACGCCATAAATCCGCTGTGTACAAAGCAGACGAGGAGCCAATAATACAGAGGCATTGTTTAATTATATGTTTATTAGAGCAGTAGAACTAATAATCCCTAGTAAAATCTTTGAAAATTATCCAGTCATGATAGAGTAATCACTGTCCTTTCAGCGCGGGATAAAAGCAGAGCAAACAGAGGCTGCCGTATCACAAAGCTGCACCAGGCACAGCTCCACGGCCCCCAGCCCCGACTCGCTGCCAGCCTCGCGCCATCGACGTACACGAAAACAGGCACTGGAAAAGCAACTGAGTAATTCAGGTTGTGGTGCCTGTACCAATTGTTTCATCTCAATGGGTCTCACTCACAGGGAGCGGGTTCTAGAAGCTCATTTCATAGGCACAGCTCTGATCCGAAGCCGGCAACACTTGGGGGAGTCTTTCCTTTGTGTCAGGCGGCTCCGGACGAGGCCAATCCTGACAAGCCCCCTCTGTGCCAATCCGTCAGGATGCTGGCAAGATTTTTTCCCTATGTACAGAATCCATTCCTGGTCAGACGGAATAACATAAGGGCATTTTGCTTTTTGCAGGTTTGCTGTGCGCATGTCCTCTCGGTTACGGTGTCCCACAGCGCATGGAAGAATGCGAGCCGGTCGTGTAAAAGAGAAAATGTATATTTATCGCAGGCTTTCCCTATGAATTATTTCTAATGGGGAGGAGAACACTTAATACAACGTGCATGTATTTTTCCATGCGGAGACAAAGCATCAATGTCTCTTTATCCGCCTGCGAGTTAAGGAGCTGTTCTTTGGCTTGTGGGATGTGGCTGTTGCTAAGACAACTGCGGTGCAGCCACTTACGATGTCCGTGATCATGCACCACAAGCTGTAATTTACCCACAGGTTCCTCATTTATTAGAGCAGAGAAACAGCAGGACAGCTGCTGCACCGTGTCCCGCATGATGCAGCGTGGTACGAGCGGCTGTCACTGCCTGCTCCGGGTCTACACCGGCGCTGCGGCTGAAAGGAAAGCAAATACTGCAGTAAATGCTTTGTCAAAGTGAAGTGTAACCTCTGAGCCGGGGAAGGGAAGGGAAGGAAAGCTCTACCGCTTGGCAATTGCCGCAAATAAAATGCAGCTTTCCACTTTACAGACCTTTGAAGGATTTACTAGATTTCGGTGCATGCCTGTAATGAGATCTAAAAGTAAGAATCCTTCAGAGCCTGGGAAAAGAAGCAGAACCCAGCACGGTCTGGGGCTCTACGTTTGGTCACTCCGTCGCGTGGCAAGGAACAGGGTAGCAATTAGGATTCCCAGGCAGAGCAAACAGTACCTCGGGTAGTACGTGTTACCACTTGGGAGGATGGGCTCACGCGAGAACTTCTTTGCTGCTGGTCTGCACCGTGCAGTTCCCTCTCTGAGCACCCCTCCAGGACAGTCCCATGTCCCGGGGAGCACTCCCGCGGCGAATCCTTCCTCCTGCCAGGGGCTCCTGCCACGCACGGAGGGCATCTGCCCAGTGTCGTCCGACGCTCCTGTGCTGCCAGGGTATAAAATTATTGGGGGGCATTCCTAAAGCCTGTGTGTTATAATCCGGTGACCAGTACCTGGAGTACTGCCTCCAGCTCTGAAGCCCCCAACATAAGAAGGACATGGACCTGCTGGAGTGTGTCCAGAGGAGGGCCATGAGGATGATCCGAGGGCTGGAGCACCTCTCCTATGAGGAGAGGCTGAAAGAGTTGGGGCTGTTCAGCCTGGAGAAGAGAAGGCTCCGGGGAGATCTTATTGCGGCCTTCCAGTACCTAAAGGGGCTACAGGAGAGCTGGGGAAGGACTTTTTACTAGGGCATGGAGTGATAGGACGAGGGGGAATGGCTTCAAACTGGAAGAGGGCAGGTTTAGATTGAACATTAGGAAGAAGTTTTTCCCTGTGAGGGTGGTGAGGCACTGGAACAGGTTGCCCAGAGAGGGTGTTGAGGCCCCATCCCTGGAGGTGTCCAAGGCCAGGCTGGACGTGGCCTTGGGCAGCCTGGTCTGGTGGGAGGTGTCCCTGCCTATGGCAGGGGGGTTGGAACTGGATGGTCTTCAAGGTCCTTTCCAACCTAAACTATTCTGTGATTCTATGATTCTATGATTCTATGCCAAAGTAAACGGTCAGTGACTATTGCCCCGTGTTCCTCAGGCCGCAGCAGAGGATGAGGAGAGATGTATGTGCTGCGTCGGCGTTGGGCTGAGCAATGATGTACTTTCCCGAAGGCGACTGGCAGAAAAGCGGGGTTGGAGGCGGGAGAGCAAGGCGAGGCAGAGGCTAACTGGGCCAAGGAAATGGAAGAGCACAGATTACCGTCCATTGGAGGATCTGTTAGGGCAGCGGCACCCGCCGTCTGAATTCAGGGAAGCTCCTTGACGTACCCGAATTTCCGTTTTAAATTCACAGCGCCTACAGTGCACAATGGTGTCATATCGCCACTGCCATGGCACCAAGACAGGCAGAAGAAGCTGCTTCTTGCCTTGTTTTGTGTATCCAGTCCTAACAGACACGCACCTTGTGTTCGGTAGGGCGTCAGTACTGAGCAGTCATGTCTGCATTACCGCTGATAACGCGCATCGGTGAGGGAAGAACTGAAAGACAACTAGACGGTAACTAGGAAATGCATGTCAGAGATTCATTCTCTTGTAGTCCAGCACTCCCGTTTCTCCCTTAGTGTCCCACACATCATCAAGACAGTTGTAAGGACAGGTTCCCACTCAGATTTTCGTGTGGACAACAACTAAGCCAGTCATGTCATTTAAACAACGGTTCACACTCTGCGGTCTATAGGTCTTTAAGATTCTTCTTCTACCTCCTTGTTTTGTCATGTATTTATTCTGTGCATAACTATTTTAGTTTACTGCAATAAAATCCGTTCTCCTTAAGGCACGTTCTCTAATGAACAAATAAAAAATGTTATTTTGTTCGGAATGTGTTATGAACAGCTTAGTATCAATTTTAAAGAAGTGTGACTAGCTTCTTAATGGCTTCTTATTTCAGTTATTTCTAGCTGCAACTAAGCCAGAAAAATGCTTTAAAATCATTCTTATTAAAGCATTTTGAGAGGTTTATAGCAATGCTTAGATGTGCCATCAGTATAACATTTTAAATAACACACCTAAAAATAGAACTGTTTCTAGAGATCATACAGGAAACATGCCCTGAGGGAAATATGCTTATGATAAAAGAGAGTTCCTATACATATTCTTAGCTTCATAAAGCCGCTTGAGAATCCCAGCTTGGAGACAGGAAAGTTATGTACCTTAATCCTTATTTATGTTGCTTTAAAATCGAACTGGTCTTCCAAGCTACTCATGTTTGAATGCTCCAGTTAAGTGCCTGGATCTTGCTAAAGGTTCAGCTCTCTGGGAAAATTCCTGTCTTGAAGGGCCCCAATTTCAGATTTAGCTTTGGACCATTATTTTCCATAAGTGGAGTCACAGTGGAATCCAGCGTATCTGAACTCGAGTAACTAGCCCAAATTTTCCTGCAGCGATTCACATCTCCTAGGCTTCAACGCAGACTTTGATCAATCTTTTCATTCCCTGATTTCAGCTTCATAACGGAGTTCCCCAAACTCCACTGAACTCTGTGGGATTGCTGAGCATGAAAGAAATGCCAGAGTCGCAGGTGAGGTACACATGTGTGTCCCATGGAAAGTCTTCCTCCTGGTGCTCCTTCCTGCATCTCTTGCCTTTTCCCCAGGAGACATCCAGTAGCTGAAGCAGGTATATGTGAGAGCAATACATTACTTAGAACTGTATTAATCCTATTTTGACTCCGTTTGTTTCAAATGTACTTCAATCGGCTCTTAAAATGACAAAAATACACAAATAGAAGGAGTGTTTCCTATTGTTCTCTATTTTCGTTTCAAGTAGGTCTAGTACCCAGTCAGTCACTCCCCCCCGCTCCCACTGCCTGATCGGCACTACGGCTGAGCAACTCCGACAGAAATCCGGCAGGCAAGCGCGCTGGGCTCCGCGGATTACCCGGCTCTTATTCTTCAGAGTATGACAGAACCCAGCTCAAGAGCGAGAAAAACTTTATTTTTAGGGAGGAGAGAGTGGGTGTTTGACACTGTTCGAACTGTTCCGGTCTACCCAACCGGAGATACCTACTTTAGTAATGCCTAGCAGTAAATGAAGACCCAAGCGTCTCCCCAGGATTTCTGTCCCTTACGTTCCCCCAATAGCTCGTAAGATGACACATCATGATGTCTGAGTACACCAAACATTGTCCAGAGGACTTTGAAACACCGCCTTTACAGTAGAATTTGCAACTGTGCAAGAGCATGGTCAGGCTCTCCTTGAAATACAGTGGAAGAGTGAAGACCATACCAAGCGCAAGTGGTAGGTCCTTCGTTTTCCTCATAGCAGTACCTGTAAATAAGCAATAGTCAGCTCAAGGTCTGTCATAGTTCCAAAAAAACCAAATTATTTGCAACCAGTATAAAAGGAACTAGAGAATGTCTTATGTGTCCCCCAAGCTGTTCTTGGAAAGAATGACTGCTTCTTCTTCTACCTGGCTGGACAGCTGGTGATGATGAATTTTGGCATGGATGGTATTAATGATAGTCTATTTCTGTAAAAAGACAGAAGCTGTGTCCTGTCTGCACCTATCTTTTGAGGTTACAGTATAGACTGCTGTCTTTTTCCTGAAAGAAGAACAAGAAAAATACCCCTAAATTCCCTTAGATGTGTGTATTCAGCTTTCTATACATCACTCTCCATTTCTATTTTTTTTTATTTTAAGCACAGTATGTCATGTCTATTTATCAACAGCTTGACTTTCCTCCTAAGGTATTACATTTAAAAATCCATTCAAAAGTGTGATATGTAATTCAGTTTGACAAAACATGATGTGTTAAGGTATTCCATTAAATCCCTACAAGCCCTTTGTCAGTAAAAAAGTAGTGAGGTGCATCCTGACTTCCCATCTTCTCCTACTCGGTCAGAAAGGAAGGAGTTAATTCCAGTACAGAAAAGAAAGGTCCACTAATTTCATTCCTTTCTTATTGACTCATTCTTTGGTTTAAATCAGTTTAAAGAGCGGGTGCTTTGTTTCGGGAATTGAATCAAGGTTCTCTTTGGAAAGGCAACCCCTGTCAATCTTATACATATGAAAGGGGTCATGAAAATTCATATCTGCTTGGATCCCTATAGGGTGATATTTATCTCTGTTGGGTCAACTGCCAAAGTACTCAATGCAAAAGTAAAAGGATGTTATAAATGTCAGTAAAGGCAGGACCAGGAGTGGTTAGAAATAAAATGAGATGAAATGGAGCAGACAGCCCCCAAAAGTGCAAGATTTCTTTTTATAATTATACAAATGAATATTGTGTATATACAAATTTGTGTTTGAAGGGATGTACTCAGTAGCAGTAAGTCAATAATTCAAGAAGGAGAGAGGTAGCAGGGAATAACTCGGAAGACCAGAGACAGCAGAGACTGAAAGATCTGTTGGGCTGCATTTTTGACTGATGGAAGCACTGACATTTTTCAGAGGGAATAAAAAGAAGATTTCATAAAGAGAATTGAGTTTTCAAACTTGTCCAAAACAACAAAGGATTTTCACTTCTCTGGAGAGTGAAGCGTGATGGTACCAAAGCTACGTTATTGTTCGGTGGGGTTGAGAGTCTCCGTTCGCGCGCACTCATGTGGAGCTTCCCATCGCCTCACCCCTTCCTCATGGCACCTTAGCCTGGAGCCTGGGACACAGCAGGTCCCTGACACCAGCACGAGGAGAAGGGAAAGAGAAATACAAGAATTTAGAGGGAAAAAAAAAAAAAATTGACTTACACGTTACGCAAGAAAAAAGTTTTCTGGTGGGCTGTTTTTTTGGTTCTTTTTTTGTAATATTGGACAAAATAATGTTCAGTTAGCATAGTGATGGGACGTGGCAACGAGAAAAAGCGAGTCAAAAGAAAAGGACGCAGAGGAGCTGCAAAAAGGCAGTTCAGGCAGTTAATAGCCACCGAGGAAAATTCACCTCCTGAGACTAAAGTTCAAACTTGCAACAGCATCCACATTTCCAAAATCAGGCATCTGCATTTGCTTCAGTCTTCTGTGAAAATATAAAACCTATTTACTGACAGAGAGGATTCTTTAAATGTAGCTGTTATGGTGAGTTAATTATTCATGGCGTGTAAAACACAACAACATTGGGGTTTCCTCCGTTGGGAGCACTGGCGCACTTTGGTGGAAGAAGGAAAGAATAAATGGCTACGAAGATCTTTTTTCCATCTAAATGTCTATGGTAAAACTCGATCGCTAACAAAATCCAGATCATCAAAGAGCTTGCTGTGAGTCTGAAACGTCCCAGATGAAAACAGAGATCAGTTAAATCGCAAATCCCTGAATGCAGTTAGGGGTCTTCACAGTTCAGTAACGGAGGAGGTGTAAGAAAAGTGGCCTAAATAACTTCTCAATAACTGTCACCAGTGAACTTTCAAACTGAACCAATTTTTAAAATGTCTTAATTAAAAAACAAATATAAAGTACTCCTACGGAGCAATTGTAGGATTCTTTATGTCTGACATGCCTTCACTAATGAGGAAAGATAATGGAGTTAATTTTTATGAAAGTTCTTGTCATCTAATATTATTAAATTGGACCGGCTTTCAAGGGGCTCATAAGCAATTTATGGAAACTGAATTAAAAGGTTCATGTACTGAATTGTAAGCAGTATACCATTTTGGAACATTTTTATATTACCAAGTTGTACTTGAAAGAATATTGATTCCCATGCAATAAATGAAATGGCAGCAAAGATGCAAGAATGGGAGAAATCTATTTTAGGTGTTCATAAGAAGGACATCCACATTAGAGTCAGGTGCTTGAGGAACGCTTCCAAGTCTATACTTACAACATTTAAAAAAGGTTATTTCTTCCAAACAGCAAACCACAAAATATTAGCTATTTGTTCAAATAAAGGACAATATTTTTAATAGCTATCTCTTTTTAATTAGTTTCTTTAATATTTATCATCAGCCGTGTGGGAACTGGCTAGCACGCTGAAATGAGAGCAGCATTCCTGGGTTCACTTATGAAATACTGATGAAATAAACACATGAAATGCAAATAAATTAGATATCCTCAGTTCAGACTGCACAGTAATGACTTAGGCATAGGCAGAAGTGGTTACATGGGATAAGAGCCATTTCTGAAATGGGTACTCTGTCCTTTTTCTGAAGTTTTCCTGTACTATCGATGAAAGGGTTTAACTCACTTTTTAGGTGAGGTGTCCTTTTGTTATCTCAGCAAGTGGGTAAGTGTTTTAGCAGCAGCACATTGCCGTTTCTTTCGGGGAAATGACATTAGGCGATAAGAGCAGCTGACACATTGCACATGAGCACCGTTCATTAGCATACAGAAAAGGAAAATCCAGCAGTGGAGCTGCAATTTTATTTATTACCGATTCAACAGATTTCTGTTTTACCCACAAGGATGCAGCGAGAGGTTTCGGTATCAGTCAAATCCTCCCCTCTCCTGCCCCCAAAAGTCCCTGATGCCATCAGGCTGGCCGTGTTTCATCCACCTCCGAACCTGTCGAGCTTCCCTGCCGTGACCTGGCACACAGACACTTTACGTTTCATCCACCCAAGTGTGGGAATATTATAAAAAGCTATAACCGGGGCAGTTTTGTACAAAGTTCGGTTTTGCTATTAAAGCTTTGCGCAGCTGTAAGAGCATAAAAACGCCTTAATGTACATATAGCTTTATAATTTTTTAAAACCAGCTACTTTTCCTCTGTTGCGCATTGCTGTGTTACCCTGCTCTCATCTTGCATATATTTGGGTGACTTTTTTTGTAATGAGTTCTGTGCCCCTGATGAGTATTTTCCTTTTTCCCCTATCCTACTCTGTTTTTCTCTCCCCAAAAAGAATGTGCACTTTAATTTATTCAAAGCAGAAAAAAATAACTGAATGGAATGCTATGAGGTTTTCAAATTATTATTATTATTATTATTATTATTATTATTATTTATTATTATTATTATTATTGTTTTCTGGAGGGTCAGATATTGACCCTTGACATTGCCACTTCAACTTAAGACCTATAAGCAAAGCGGTTGCCTTGCACACAGCACAAATGGGCCATTTTAAACAAAAATTGACACGGTCAGCAAGCACACCCAACTGAAATGAGAACAGTCTCTGAAAGGCACTGGTTACGGAAAGAGCAATTTCAGGCAGCAGGAGCCAGAAGAGAGAGCGCTGCGGAGGCACCTGCGGAAAGGGGGGGCTCTATCGCGTGTTCATTTGGTAAAGCCCAGTGCCCCACTGCTCCTGGAGCGAAAAATGCCGACGGGAAAGTAAAGGCCTGGCACGCCAGCCGCTTTCAGAAATGAAAACAGGGCTTTTCAAAGAAAATGATAAAAAAGCAAAGCTGGCTTTCAGCATTAAATAGCTTGGTTTGACGTTAAAGGTCTTACACTCCACTGCAAAGCGCCCAAACAGCAACACCGCCCCGTGCCCAAACTCCAACGCCGTCTACGTACAAGCAGCTGAGGGCATCGGCTTTGTAAAGACCTTGGAGAGGAGAGCTATAATCAGACAGTGATTAAACCATTCCTAATGACTCGATAAGCAACAAAAATGGTGCAGGAGAGACTCTGAGAACTGATTAAATAAAAAGGTGTCAGAGGCAGCACTGAGGGTATAGAGAGGGAGGAATTGCAGCGTTTGGCTGAGGATTTTAACTCTCTCCCCACACGCACATCTCCATCAAAACAAAGTCTGCAGCGTGACTCCCCACAATTTAGCCTACAGATCAACCCCACAGCAAATTGGCTCACTGTGCTCTGAAAAGAAATGGAAATGACTTTCTTCCCTACACTGGAAGTGGTAAAATTTACCCATAATATGGATCATTTGACTGATTCCAAATCTCCTAGCCAGGCATTTTTACTGATAGGATAAGGATAAATGTCTCTATTTAAGGAATGATTTTATAGCCTGTTATCAAAATTACGATTTATTTTTTTCTACAAGCAAACAAACAGCACTCTGAGAGACAGGAATATTTAGTACCAGTCTGTCAAACCCTATTCTTCGTTAAGGTCGGAGAACCCAAGCGGTGGGCGTGCTGGGGGGTGCCCGGAACAGGGGTGGGTACCCGGGAGTGACGCGCGCCGGGCGCAGCCGAGCGATGCTCCCGGGGGAAGCTCCACGGCAGCCCCGCGGGGCAAACACCCGAACGGGCACAACGGCTGAACTACAGAAAGGGGGTAGGAAAAGCTTGTTTGATACCACAGCAAATGCAAGGTGTTACACCCCAGAGGGAACACCGCCGGGCATCGCCAGCCCCGCTGTGCTGCGGTGTCGCCGCGGGGCAGCCCCCAGCTGGAATCCGCTGGGTAACGCCAGCACCAAGTCCAGAGCCGCAAACCGCACCGCCGCTGGCTGCGCCTGAGAACAGAACCCCCCTGGCACGATGGGTTTACCAAGTCGCATGGGATTTAGACTCCGAGCATATGTGGTTTGCCAAAATAGTACTTTCGGGATGTCTCATCCCTCGTCTGGCGAGAGGAGGAGGAGAGCGCGACGCGCGCGGGTGGCCGGGGCGCAGGCTGGCGGCCGCTCCTGCTGGCTCCTGCGCAGACGCGCACCGCCGCAGAGGGTACGAACCAAACCAGCGAGGCAAACGGCGTGGCCGAGGGGCTGAGTTTGCCCTCACTTTATGTAGGGCAACTGGGCCACAGGAAAACGAAACGCACCTCTTCTTCTTCAACCAAGGAGCGAGCTCAGAGCTGTGAGAAGACATCAAATCTACTGAACCCTTCCACTGCAGGCTTCACCCGCAGGACTTTCTTTCCAAGTCCCTTGGGTAGCGCAGGTGTTTCTCCCTGCGTTACTTGGTTCTCTTTACACTGGAGAATTTCCAATCAATTAAGTGTCTCAACTGAACCCAAAGTCGTCATTTGAAACTATTTTGTTAATGAAGAAGTGAAATATTCCTAGGGCATTGGGCAGAACCCCGGCACCGGCATCGCCCGTGGCTCTCGCCCGGGGCTCCCCCAAGAGCCGCCCTCTGCCCACCAACGCCGCGCAGAGCGGGAGAATGCCAGAGAGCCACAAGAAAGATGAAAACAGGTAGGATGCTGGAAGCTAGAAACACAGTGCGAAAGCCGCTACTGTTCTGAAGGCAGGGTCGCCCCGAACCGTACCCAAACGCGCGGCGCTCCCGCCCCAGGCACAAACGCCCACATCTGCTCTCCCCGCGGCCGCACAACGCGGAGACGCGGAAGAACTGCACCGCGAGCACCGCTCCTGCCCTCGGCACAAAATAAGAGGGAGATGCGAAAACAAACAAAAACGCATTTTCCATACCAACACCGCCAATTTGCGGGTGTTGAATGTAAAGGCGCAGAACACGCTTCTCGGAAGGAGCAGGGGGAGTGGGGTTAAAGGGCGGTGGATGTGAGTCTTTTCCACTACACTCCCCAAAAGCTGAGCTGATTTTGAAAGCACGCCATGTATATTCTGTAGGATTTCCAAAAGCTTTTTCCTTCCTTCCCGAGATGCTGCATGGTCAGACACAGGCCAAGTTGTGAAAATTACTCTGAAAAACGCTTGAATCTGCACTAGCTGTGTTTACAAAGAAGAATTTTAAACCTGCCAAGATTTGTAACACTGCAAGATGAGAAACTCCTGGGTATTTTAAAAAAGAAAATGAGTGGCTGTGTACTTGACACCCCCAAAAATTCAGCTTCTCCTGCAAGGCATACTGAAGCCACAGGAAAGACTCCTGTTGGCTGTCGTGGGGTGTAATGCCAGCTTCTGTACATCTGCAGCCTTTGGGGCCAAGTTATGGCTGGGACAGAAATCATTAGCCAGTGTTACATCGTTTTAGTGGTTATAGCTCATGTTTTACCTCAATTTTATCACAGTCTCTGGCATTCTGTTTCCCATTTAAGAGTGAGGTATTTTTACCATTCCTCCACAGTTCATTACAAAGAGCATTCGACGATTTGTTGTTGTATTACTGGCACTGATTTTACCCATCCGGGCTGCTTTTATGAAAGGCTTGCTTTTAATTTCAAGTAAAGCGCAAATTAGGATAGATATTAGACTAGAGCACGCTCAAAAGCTTTCATGGCAACGGTCACGAAAGACGCCAGGTTGATAAAACCGGGAACTGATATTTATCTGCGTAAAAGATGCAGCTGAGAAAACAAACGTTGGACTAGATGATCTCTAGAGGTCCCTTCCAACTCTGAAAATTCTGATTCTGTGTGATTCCTGTGCCACAACCTGTGCCGCACGTGCCCTCCCAACCAGCCGCGCCAGAGGCGAGGGAAGGGGACCAGCTCAAGTCCCTTCTGCTCTATCAGAACTGCATCCCGGTTGGAACATGACTGTGCTTTGTCAGCAGAACCGACCAGCACCCAAAGTTGAAGCAAAAATCAAAATATTAGACTTCCATCTTCCAGCATTACTTTAAATCGGTGCCCGTTCGGAAATATTTTGAGCAACAATGAAAAAGCAGCCGCGATACACATCTTTCAGAAGTATTTGCATAATGAAAAGATCTTCATTTGGGCACGTGCCGTCAATTTTTGGATGCCACGTGATCTCTTTTTACTATAGTATTGACAAAAATTCCATCAGAGGCGTTGCAGATTTGATTTGGGGAGCAATTAATTTACACCTTCTGCAGCGATTTATGTTGCTCTGTTTTCATCCAAGTGAAAACCACGCAAACACATTCTCAAAGTACAGAGTAGGAGCCCTGCTCTCCCTGCCGTAACCGAGCCCGCGCGTCGCTGCGAGGGCATTCCAGACTACAGCAGGTACCCTCAGCAGATGGTAAGTCACTGACAGCTTTAGATGTTCTAAATTAAATGAATCAAGATACCACTTGTTCCAAGCGAGTGGGTGGTTAATCACATTCACCCTTTGTATTGTTGACAGATAATGTTGATTTTGGTAATAAGAAAACTGAGAATTTTGCAGAAGATGGAAATGTGTTTTAAATTCAGAACAAAAGGTCAATTTTCCACTCATAATCAACTCTCCCATTCTCCTATCGAACCACATTTGAAATTAAAAAAAAAAAAATAGCATTTTGGAAGGTAGAAAAATCTGGGATTTTCCACAGTGAAGGTCAGGAAATAAATAAGTTGTTAAAAGGTTGTGTGCAACTGATTCTTTCTGCTACTCGGAACAGCAGCATCGGTTATCATCCCTGATTTCAAACCTTTAGGTGTGCCAATCCATGTGTCAAAATCCACATGAAAATGTAAATCATTTCCATGTTCAAATTACCACATGAAACACGATGGCACTCATTTGTACTCTTCTATTTCATTACTCCCATATTATTGATAGAGGTTTCAATGTTAATCCTTCGTATTTTAGCTTGTATCATAGGTCTTCGTAGTTTGAAAAGGAACCCAAAGCCTGAATGAGCAATTATGAGGTTTCGATAAATCCAAAATAAAAACCCCATCATTATTTAGTTTTTCATATGTGTTCAAATACAAGAAAAATGAAGCTCTCTTCATAGAAGTCTTTGGCCTGATTTAGGGCCTTCAACAGTCATCAAAGGAATCTGTTGCATGATCAATAGCATTAGGGGCGCAGCAGACTACTCGCTGCTCTTCAGAATTCTCTTAATTGGGTTTTCCTCAAGGAAAGCAATTCTGTTTCATGATACTAACTGACAATAGCTGCTGCTTGAGCATGACAGCATTATTAAATATTCTGCTTAATGGCGACATTTGGTCAGTACTGAGAAGTAAAGTGGCGTTTTACCAGGTGTTGATTAGGCATGAAATGTTCATCTCTCATCTTTTATCAAATAAGCTACCCTAAAAAGACTAAAAAACACAAAACAAAAAATGAAGTGCAGAGAATATTTTATGAATTTACTTTAATTGAAATTGTATTTTGCCTTTTTAGGCTTATCGACTGCCCGTGAATTTTTCCTACCACGTGCTACATTCACAGCTCTACAGGATAAATTACTTTCCCTTTAAGGGAGATAATGGGTCCGCTGTGGGGTCCCAATTAAGAGAATTCTCGCACACTAACTTTATGCTTTCTAATTAAGGCCCAATTAGGGCTCTAGGAGGCTGGCCTGGGCTTGGGGTGAAGGGCAGAGAATCTGAACCGCCAGGTTCTGAACGCCCTCAGTGGCCTTAACGCCCCCCGTCGCGCCACGGCGCCACGGGGAGGGCAGATGCCGTGCAGATGTGCAGCACGCTCTCCCGAGACAGCCCTGAGCCGCCTGCCAAACTTACCCACAACGTCCTCACTCGCCGTGAAGAGCAAACACTGCTCCGGCAGCGCTGGGACAACCGGCCCCGTCCGAGCGGCGGAGCCCCGCGCCCCGCAGCCGCGCTCCCAGCCCCGCGCCGAGGGGTCCAGCGGGAGGTGGGATGGCCTCTTACGCGCACCAAGCCCTTGGGGGACACCACGGCTCACACCTTCCCACTGATACCGTTCTAGCAACTAACCATCTTGTGGTAAGGGACCACAAACAAATGCAACATACTCCGGAAAAAGAGAAAAAACGAGTAACCTGTTTGCTCTCACTTCGGTAGAACAGTCTTAGCTGAAGGACTGCCCAACAGAACGCATCTGCTTTGTGTTAAGAATAGTAACGGGGATTTATTACATGTCTATATTGGAGACAAGGACAGACACTGAAGTAAACCTTCCAAGGACTGCGCTGGTTTGGAAACGCGTCCCAGGGCAGGGGATAACCGACGCTGACAATGACCTTGGCAGCGACAGAAGGCTAATGTTTTCACAAGGATGAGCTAACTGTTCCTGAACAAACTCTCCGACGTATTGAGGCACAAATAGGCACGGATTCAAAATCAGCCATGCGCGTCTCCAGCTCCAAACTCTTTTCCCCAAGTGGACAGATTTCTGGGGGCCAATACGGAACGTCACTGACCACTTACATTTGAGTTCTCCTTGTTCCTCCAGCAGCACTGAGTATCATTGCCAGAGGACGTATCCACACACGTATTGTGTGTATACACACACACACACGCACGCGGATTCGCCACATTTGGTGTCACTGAGCCACAGAACAGAGAGCATCCACGTCCATCTGTCTGTGACACCTCCCAGCGCCAGCGGACGCCCTTGCTCATCTACGCGACGCTGAGGAGAGCCCTCCGAGGTGAGAGCGCGCACTTCCCCAGCCCCCTCCGCATCCACAGCTCTCCACGTGCCTCCGCAACTGCCGCAGGAGCCATCATTACCGAACGCCTGACCGGCCTCCTCTTCCCACAAAACTCATTACCTCCTCCGGACAATCATTTCGGCAAAGAGCAGAAAATACTACAGGGCTAGAAAAAGAAAAATGAGAGGTGGTGGGATTACAAAGATGAGATGGGTTTGTTAGACTGGGAACAAAATCAGGTTTCCTGTTAGGAAAGAGGGAAGGACGAGGAACGCTTCCAACCTTAATTTTAGCCCTGCTGTAGAGGCTGTAATGGGTTTGGAGGAAAATGCCTTCCCCAACGAGTTTTCACCTGCTGCGGTTGAAATTCCACCAGGTAGTCTGGAAGCATGCTAGAGAGACCTGACACGTTAATTTTTATTTTCTGTTATAAATAAGTAATATTATGAAAGAGAGAAAAATGCAAACTGGAGTGTCTGTGTTTACAGTGGATGTATGGGAACTCGTGGGCAGAAATGGAGAAGCTGTCAAAGCACGGCAACGCAGACGCGCTGCTCCTGCTGTGACACCTTTCTGCTTTTTTTGAGCATGATAGCAGGGACGGGAAAGCAGCACAGGGGGAGAAAACACACTAGTTATTACAGCTACAGCTCAATAAAAATTAAATACAGTAAAAATTTAAGCATCCAGGAACAGTAAATCTCTTTTGTCTCCACGTTGGTATAACATTAAAATGAGCACAAACCGTAACCCCATCATGTAACTATAAACCTCATCTCTGCTGCATCAGATTCAAGGGGTGGCTTGTCTTCTCGTGCTCTCACTGCCCAGAAATGTGGTCTTGTTAGTCCAGACTCTAAGCCTCTACTTGGAAAAACAAACAAATGGAGCTATGCAAATCCACCAATAAAAGACGGCCCATGACTGCGCAGTTTTTCGCTGCGCTTTGTTTTGCTGTGAATCCAAAGGAAGGTGTTCACACCTTCTGATCTTCCCCTCTCTCTGCCTTCAACACCCAGCCAGCCTAGCTTCCTAAGGAAAACACCTACATTGGCTGCCTCAAGAAAGACAAAATGAGCCCTCACCAAAAAAAAATAATAAATTCCACCAGTCCGAGTTGCGTTGGTGCCTTACACCTCCGGGAGCAGAGGAGCAAGGACACAAATATCCAAAGGCAAAGAAGTGACATGACTCCTGTCTGTCAATACACAACATAGATATCCCCCAGACCTCCATGCCTGCGCTGAAACTTTTGTGGCCTAGATATTAAGATTTTCTTTGAAAGCTGCTGGAGCAGACCTTTCCCTGGTCCCCCAGAGGACCGCTGAAGGCACGACCTGCGCCGTTCTGCGCCAGAAGATCCAGCTGCGGGCGAGGGTGTCCTTCGGTGCGGAGGGGCGGTGACCGCAGCGGGTGTTTGCCTCTGCCGCAGAGCGCTGCGAAATAACCGACCGGGGGCTGCACTCTCAGAAACATCTTACCGGCTTTCGAGTCAGCGGTCTGAAACTACTTAAGTGCTTTCGGAAATCCAACACAAGTCTGTAAATCAGATTCGTTCTGTCCGGTTTGCCCAAGAGGCAGCACTTTCAAGTTTTCTCCCAAGTCAGTGTGCGCCACAACGAGTTCCTTTATTCTTAAATACTCGCGGGTCACACACAGAAAATGAAAACTGTCTGAGCCAAGAAACCGGTAATGCTCAAAGCTTCAGAAACTCGTGCTTCGGGTGGGACATACGGCTACTTTAAATGTTCTTACTAAAAATAAAAATCAGAAATAATTCTATATGAAACAGAGAAACAATTAAATTGATAAGCTCCAGTTTAAGTTACTAGCTTTCCCTTGCTAGGGGGAAAACCATCACCAACTGGGAGAGAAAGAAGTATTTCCATCCTTGCTATGAACGGGAACGTCAGTTACAACCTGCTGGGGTTGCAGAGGGCACCTGCTCTTTTGAGTGAGCAGGTCAGAAAGGTGTTGTTGGACCATGGAGGGTCCTGGGAGTTATGACTGACGTGGAGGAAGTTGTTTTGCGGTCTGTCTTTCTGGTGTGCGTTAAATATGAGCAGTACCGGAGCAGCCGGTTGTATAGATTTGGGCGTTGACGGCTCCGGTCTCATTTGAGCAGCACGCGTCGTGTTGTGTGTTGGGCTGCGAGCTCAGGCCGCGATAAAATCCCCGTACTTGAATACAGAGAGGAATTTAAGCGAAGGAACTTCAGCTCAGTTCAGCTGAGGGACTGTGGTTTATCTGAAACTTTACCATACGCTTCCCTGTAAATTTTACAAAGCCGATGTGGCCTTTCTGCTCCTCCAATCTGCCACGTTCCATCAGGAGCAGAGCCAGGCAGGGAAACTGCTCGGCTCGTGCGTGACTGCGCTGCCGGAGGCGGCAGTGCCCGCGCTGCCGGAGCAGAGGTGCTGCACCGCGAGAGGTGCCGGAAGAGCTGCAGGAGAGCGGGGGTGGTCCCGTCTGCCCCTCACCGGTGGGATGCACCGGTGGGATGGCGCCCCAGAGAGCAGCGCGCAGTGCTGCCTCCGCATCCAGCACGGCTTTGGCAATGCAAAACACGGCTGAAATGATATGAAACATCCATTCAGCTTTACGTGGTATCACCCTTTTTGCTGCAGAGGAACTCATACGTAAGAGCAGTGCGTGTGCAGCTGGGAGCGTTATTCCAAAGACCTCGGTTGCACGTTGCCCTGTAGACCAATAGCTGGATAGTTTTATTTTCTGTTACACTTGTTTCATTCAATACACCTGCACTTACACCACCATATCTTTCTTGATCTGGGCCAAAACGCTTAGTTTTGTTCATTTCTGAAATGGCAACATCATCAGACAAGGGGGTGCTCCAGCTGATAGAGCTCTCTCCTCCATGAGCACCTCTCTCTTTGCCTTTGCACCTAATATTTATATGTTTACAGCTATTCTTTCCCTACTGGAAACATATTTTTTCTGGCCTCGAGGCTTAACTTTCCCAGATGTTTCAACACTGACCTTCTCTAGAGTTTCTCACAGCGTATCACGGCCGGCGTGCCACGGACAGCGCGGTGCAGGCAACCCGCACGCCGCACCCCCGCCTGCGGGTCTCCGCATCCTGGGAGCGAGTCTGCTCTGACCGACCTCGGAGGCCAGGAGCCTCCCTGAGCTGTCTCGGGGGCACGTCCAATTTCAATCCGTGTTAAAAACATGCAACGTTTTCCATTAATTTCCAAGTCAGAGCTCGTTTGAAGCTTTGAACTTGGATAGCGTCAAAGGCAATGGAGAAGTAAAACAAAGAATTGCAGTTCTTACAACCTTTGGTTAGTCAGAAATAGTGGACACGAAATGCAATTGGCAGGATCCGAGAATTTCGGAAGTTCAAGATTGCCATTTCCGAGATTTGAATTTCTGAGATTTGAATTTCGGACAAGTTCAGAGATTGCCAAGACAGACAACTACAGCAATGCCGAATAAGTGCCTCCTGCAGCACCCTCTCCCCCTGTTCCCAGAGCGCTCCCCGAGAGCGCCGTCCCTCTTGCACCCACCCCGTGCCCAAGCATGTGCCCGCTCACGGCACGCGCCGCTGCTTGAAAACACGGGTGCAACATCCATTACAAGAGTCGGGCTTCCAAATGCCCTCTTGAAATTGGGCCAAAACGTAGAAGATTAAGTCTTCCATCACAATTCATACTGCTCCTATCGAACAAAACGGGAATTACATTCACTAAGTGAATTCCTGGGTTATAAATGGAAACTGATAACTGCAATTACATATGGCAGCAAACAAGCTTGCAGACGCATAGGTGCATTACGTGAGGCTCTCTTTGTCTTTCCCTCCCTCCTCATCCTTGTAATGAAGAAGCTGTTACTGGCAGATGGAATTAAGCACGAGCTGCTTTGAATGCTTTTAGTCTGTCACTTGGCTTTACGCTCAAGCGCTGACGCTGAAAGTAACTCCCTTCTAATAACTCTGCGGCGTATTCCCGAGTACCGCGCGCTCTAATCAAAACCTGTGGGCACTTCCCAAAGGCAGTGTGGCAGAGCTCAGCGTGGCGCTGGCACTCTAAACGCCGCCTGAACAAAGTCAGTCTACTGCACGGGAACTTCGCGGGGGCGTAAACTTCTCTTTCCTTCCGTTGCGATTTGTGAACGTCTAACGTCGAGGATGTCAGGGTAGGGGCTAGCACCATTACTCCCCGCTTCTTGCGTTCCTGCCTTGAAATAGCTTCTGTCCGTGGAATTCAAAGCACTTGGCAAACGTTGATGGGGTGGGAGCCCGACTGCCCGTTCGCCTGCCTCGGTCGGCCTCCGGATGCCTTTGACACATCCACCGCTTTCTCTTAACCGCACGCAGGACCGTGGTGCGGGCGCGGGGGACTGCTGCGCTGCCTAAAACTCCTGAGAGTGTTGGGTGCTCCCTCCGCTGAGGCAGGCAACGCTTCTGCAGTGCTGCAGCTCGTCTCTCCAGGCAGGTTAACGAAAGCCAATACTGTTAACTGCATCGCGCAGGAAATTCCTGGAAGAGGCAGGAATAGACCCGGGGAGTTCTGACTCTTGAGGCCAACCAAGCTGTCCCCTGCGATCTGCACTCAGGTGCCATTCCATCGTTTAACGTGGTATAAGCTAACTAAGCCACGCTGCGTTATCCAATTATTAACAAGGGCATGAGATGTGCTTGCGGTAGACCTAGCTCCCTGCATGACAACTGCCACGTACAACCCGAATTCACAGTGTCGGAGTCTCCGTTACCGTGCTGAGCCCAGTTCCAGGCAAACTGATGAGCCGGGCAGGACCCCGGCGCCGCACGGTCCCAAAGCTGACACTGCGATTTCCCGCTGCTGTCACTGCCACAGAACTTTTTTCCCTTTGTTATGAGACTTGCTTTAAAACATATTTTATAATTTATATCATAGAACCATAGAATGGTTTAGGTTGGAAAGGCCCTTGAAGATCATCGAGTTCCAACCCCCCTGCCATAGGCAGGGACACCTCCCACCACACCAGGCTGCCCAAGGCCACCTCCAGCCTGGCCTTGAACACCTCCAGGGATGGGGCCTCAACAACCTCTCTGGGCAACCTGGGACAGTGCCTCACCACCCTCACAGTGAAAAACTTCTTCCTAATGTTCAATCTAAACCTGCCCTCTTCCAGTTTGAAGCCATTCCCCCTCGTCCTATCACTACATGCCCCAGTAAAAAGTCCTTCCCCAGCTGAAGTATCTGAAATAAGTCAACAGTGTGATTGACAGTGTGATTGCGTATTGTTTCAGTAGAGGGACAGACCGCCTGTGGATGTCATCAAAACATCATGGCTGCGTGATGGCACTCCTCCTGCCGGGACTGCTCTGCACTGACAGGCTCCTGCTCTGATGGAGAATTGACACTCAAATTGACACGTGATAAATCCTCACGCAGTACCTTGTTAGCGTTATGCTAGGGAAACGCTCTCACGCGCTGGAGTTATCCAAGGACGGATACGGTGCAGAGTCTTCCCGACAGCAGCCACTAAAAACGCTCACAGCTACGGCTGCAGACATAAAACCCCATTATAGGTACGGCATAGAAACTATTTCTACCCCATCCCTTTGCTTGCCGTAACCCTGCCGCGCTCCCTTCCCTTGGACAGCTGACAAGCTCCCTTCCCTAGCACGTACAAGGAAATCTCTTATCAATTATGTTTAACCTTAAAACAATATTAGAAAATGTCACGTGCCAAGCCGGCAGCAGAGATGAGATCACCTGAAAATTCCTCAATAGAAGATGACATTTCTGGAGGTAACAAAGTGCAGCATCCACATATTTCAAGCATCACGGTACAGAATATAAAAAGTCAGGCAGTATGGTAAGCGACTCAGACCGGGAAGGATTTTAGCCCTTTACAGATCTCTGAACTGTTATCCTGTGGTTTTAGACAGAACGTATTCTGCAAATACATTCAAATTACATTCTGTCCTTTAAAACAAAACAAAAAATAATTAACATGTAGTTTTCCGAGCAGCAAAACTAACGTAAGGTGTGGCATGTCCGGTGGCTAATAGGGCAGCAATGTAATCGAAGGTTTTCTCCTGGCTTGTGGTGTTCAAAACATCTTGTCAGAGCACTTGTGGATCCAAAACAGCCAAAAAAAAACATTGCACCAAAATTGACAGCAGTGGTGGATGTGCAATCCCTAGAAAAGCAGTTTGTAACACTGGATAGCAACTGGAGCTCCCAAAATCCAAAATATAATGAAACTTCATATTTGATATCTCTTTAGGAATGGGCCATGTCTCTGGGGGCTTCACCAAAGCCAACATCTAGCGAGCCGTCTCTGGGCAGCGGCCGCGCTACACCAGTGTTCACAGAGTTGCGCGTTCTTGCGAGCCAAGCGAGCAGTGCTGGGTGCCAGGAGGAGTTTCCCAGAGATAATCTTGCTAAACAGCAGAATTCCCCACTTCTCTTGTCTTCCCGAGCCTCCTCCCCCTCGCGGCGGCAGTGCCCTGAGCGCCCCAGCGAGCGGGCTACGGGCCATCCCGGGCGTGAGGGCACCAGGTCCTCATTACTTGTGAAGAAGCCAAACTGAACCCAGGAGGGATTAACTGCATTCTTTTAGTTTCTTCCACAGATTTGAGACTTCAGAATACTCTGCTCCTCCCCACAATTTTAGCCAAGAGCCACTATTTCTGTTGGAAAGCGCATACCATCCATGGGTGTAAAAGCCTCATTTGAGAAAGGCATCTACAACGCATCTCATTTCATCAGGTCTATTTTTCAGGCTATAGATTCGCACACGTTAATAAAATACGCGCAACAGGCACCGGCAAATTCATCAGCGTTCAGGAAAACGAGCAAAATCCGCTGTTGTATTTCATTTCATCTCGGCTATTTTCACACACCTTTCACCTTGTGTATCCATCAGCCTTTCAGCAGCGGCAGGGGTCTCCAGGCTCTGGCAGCAGCTCAGCTGGTACCAAAGATGCAGTTTGCACGGCAGCGTTTTAACACTCTGACCTCTACTTGTGGAAACGTAGGTGCATCTGCAGCTGCCCGAACACCGGAGGCGTCGTGGTGAGCGTGACGCTGAAGGAGAATGATTCGGTTCCACTTACAACTTTCTTTCCTCTGAAGTTTCCCGTTCACAACCCAGAGACCTTCCGGTTAACGATGCAGGTTTTGAGAAACGTTATCGCCACGGAGCGAGCCTGGAGGTGTTCAGGCGTGTGAGCAGCCTGCCCCCGGGCAGGGGGTGCCCGTCGCGCGGCACCAACCGGGGCCGCGGGCTGCGGGAGGGGGGTCTCTCGCTGCCCGGGAGCCCACTGGGTGAGCAGCAACGCAAACGCGCGGTCCATCGCACCCGTTCACGAAATCGCACATCATCAAAGGCGGCTTGAAAGTCACGAAAGGAGAGACCTGTGAGGTTATCTGCGCTGTCAGCCGCAGAGCGCTGGGCTGTGCTTGGCAGCGTTTTTTTCGAAAAGCGAGTTTTAAAAGAGCAAAGTGAGGATTTTTCCCAGCGAGCAGATTCGGGAGCCCGTACCGACCCGGCAAAGGGCACAGAAATAGCCACGGTTCTTCACGCTGCTCAGACGCGGAGAGCAGAGGCGGCTCCGTCCGCAGCGCTCCCGCCAGGGACGCCCCTGCAGCCCGCGGGCAGAGGGCGGCACCGCCCGCCACCGCGGGGACATAATTAATACTTCGCACTGCATCGGTGAAATTTTAGCCAATGTCAACCCAAACGCGCTGTATTAACTGCCGTTCCATTAGGGTTTTTAATAACTTCTGAGAGGAAAACAGAGACAGAGGAGAAAAATATTCATATGACGGGGAATTAACCCCAGAAAATCTTGTAATACGGTAATTGCTAACGGTGGGACATGGGACCGTGTACTACTGCTTTCTGAGATCATTTTTTTCAACCATATGCAAAGCAAACAAGAATGCCACACTTTTTAGAGACTTTCTGGTGTACCATAGGTACCCTGAGGCAACGGTATAAAATTAATTAATTGGAATTTTCAGCCACTTGAAGGTCTCCTGAATAGAAAACGAGAGAATGACAGATGCGGGTGCATTTCAGACTACGGTGCCCGATCCCATCATTTTAACTTTAGCACCTTTCAAATCGAGCCTGTACTTTCTTCTGAAAGTGTGGTAGGTGGCCACTTTGATCTCTGCCCGCGTGTGATATTCCTTTGTGCATCCGCGGTATTGTTCTCTAATACAAATACAGAGGAAATTGTAGCTTAAAAATAAATGAACATTGTGCAGCATGGGGAGCTGATGTCAAAGCAGACTGAATAGGTTTTTATCTAATACTGAGGCTGTGCTTCCTAAAGCTCCTCGCTCAAGGCACCGCAATTCAATGGCAAATTAACATAAAGTAGACTCATAGCAGACTTTGAAAATGAGCATTATACACCTTCCACCACACAGACAAAAGAAATATCTTGCTGTAATATGGGAGATTTTCCAGCTCTGATACCCTGGTGAGAAAAAAAAAAATAATAATAATCCTCACATACACACCGAGGAGTATCCTAGCTGAGCTGTAGCACACCTGAGCACGCAGGAAACAAATACCTCTGGCAGGGGGTGAGCTTTAGAAGAAAAAGGAACAGGATTGACTCAGAGCTGAAAATGCAGAGCGCTATTTCAACAAGCGGGAAACGCATCAGTAATTCAGCGATGTAAACCCATGAAGAGGAGCGCGGCACGGGTACCACCACCCAATGGAGATGTCGGGGCTCCGGGGAGTGCTGAACGGGTGCCCCGGTTGAGAGAACGCAGACAGACAGAATCCCAGAGTGGTGGGGGTTGGAAGGGCCCTCTGGAGCTCCCCCAGTGCCACCCCCTGCCAGAGCAGGGGCACCTCCAGCAGTGGCACAGGACGGCGTCCAGGCGGGTTTGGAATGGCTCCAGAGGGGGAGACTCCCCCACCTCTCTGGGCAGCCTGTGCCAGGGCTCTGCCACCCGCACAGGAGAGAAGGCCCTCCTCAGGTTCAGATGGAACTCCCTGTGCTCAAGTTTGTGCCCGTTCCCTCTTGTCCTGTCGCTGGGCACCACTGGAAACAGACTGTTCCCATCCCCCTGGCACCCTCCCTTGAAGGATTTATAAGTGTTGATAAGATCCCCCCTGAGTCTTCTCTTCTCCAGACTGAAAAGCCCCAAGTCCCTCAGCCTTTCCACATAAGAAAGATGCTCCAGTCCCCTCATCATCTTTGTAGCCCTCTGCTGGACCCTCTCCAGCAGATCCCTGTCCTTCTTGACCCGGGGAGCCCCGAACTGGACACAGAGCTCCAGACATCAAGCTCAAAGCACTTCAACTCCTAACTTAGCAGGAGAGAAAGCAAAATTACCAGTCAAGGGAAAAACAGTATCTTCCACCTCTGTAGATGACCAACGGGAGTTCTGCAGGACGGCGCTGGCCCGTTTGGAAGCCAGGCCAGTTCACGGCCCCTCGGTGCCGCCGAGGCTCCCACCAGGCAGGGCTGAACCCGGCAGCACTTCCAGCCGTTCTCCAGCCCACCACACCACTGCCTCCCCCGCTACTTCCAAAAGCTTTATGCTCATAGCCTGAAGTTACGCTTGACCCCTAAAAGTGCAAAAATAGCAAATTTGTGCTATTAATTTTGCATGCGATTTTGCGGTCTCCAGTGCTTGCAGCACCTCACTCCGCTCATGCCATCCACACGTTTCAGTACATGTCCACTTCTTCCGCACACATCACTAATCGATACCACGAGCAGGCTCGAGCCAGGACTGGTCTCTGAAGAACATCATTAGCGACTGCCGTCTGATAACATCCCTTTTAATAGGATCTGTTGCAATCTTCTCTTTGGTCAGCTCCCCGTGCTCAGTACAACCCTCGCATCGATTCTTTTGGGTCCTCAAAAAGGAGGAACTGCATGTGCAGGTATCACACTATCAGCAAATAGCTGCTTATCTCTCATTCTGGATTTATTTACAAACTGACTGGAAGGCTCGTTAACTGCCCATAAAATTACAGGAGATATGTTTTTTTAAAAAAATCCTACTTATTTATTTCTAAAACCTCTGAAACCATTTTGTTGCCCATAATTGTGAAGGTAGCTGCTGTTGACAGTGCTTCCACCAGCTTGGCCAACCTTATTTCTCATTTAAAGTTACTCTGGAATCTCTAATCCCGTATTTGAAATTCCTATTACTGGGGGCGGTAATCACAATTGGCTTGGCAAGAAACATGTGTACACGGCTCCACTCTGTCAGCGCCAACCGAGTCACCCACTCCATCAAAAATAACCAAGTTTAGGTCAGGAGCTCCCTTCACACACACACACACACACACACACACACGTGTGCACTCACCCGCAGTCGCACAGTTATTACTGACAGTGTCTCTGGAACCAGTAGCTTTTTCCTGCCAAGATTACCAAATTGGGATTTCTCTGGCGTTGTAAGAGTTTAATGGGAAAATCAAAAATGTTAAACCATTATTTTCTTATCTCTTATTCTTTCTCACCCGGACAGATCTCTTTACAGATTCTTTCTGATGAGTAAACGTTAACGTAAATAGGAGATCTCTAATATGCTATATGAATCAAGCGGTTTTAACTTCATCCTTCCAAGCAGAAACGCCACTATATAACTGCATTTGACGTGATTTAGCCACTTCTAAAAATATCTCCTGTAGATATCTCACTTTTTCCCTTTCTTCACACCCCCCGAGCTTCCACTCAGGCTGCCGTTCGTTCGTTCATTACCTCCCTCTCTCCGCTACCACAGTCTCAGCTGAATATAAAAGATATTAGATCTTTTCCAAACTGCTCCGTGCATTTCACTTCTAAAACTGTTGATTAATCTCAGCTCTTATGCTGGAAATAATTGAAAACATCCTTCCTGAACAAGATGACAAATATCTAAGTTCCAACAAACTAATTCATCTCTAATTCCGCGTTTGCCCTTTCCGCGGAGCTCATTAAGCTGCCGTACGGCACCTCAGCTTTTCTTCAATCCACCGATCCCGTCCACGCGGCGCCGGGTAAAGGTCATTCTACAGGTTTGTGTCAGTCTTTGTTTAAAGGAGCTTTTGCTCACAGCTGCTCCGCTTTACTCTTCAAATCCATAATGCACAGCCTTGATGTTGTTTCTTTGTCCTGTTTCTCTGTCCTTCTTCGGCATAATTCTCAAAGTATTTCACTGCAGAGCTTCACGTCAGAAGCTCTCCCAGCATCTGTCGGGGTTCTGCATGGGGCAGCAGCAGGGTCACGGCTTTCAGTCCTCACCATCAGACATCTCAATATGAAATATTCGGGCACGTAGATAACACCGTTGAAGCGTTCACTGCAAATGTTACGTCTGTCTCAAACATGCCCTCTTCTCCAGTGACACAGCTCATCAATAGTTGGCTTAATAACTCTATTCCAGTCTGTTGGTATGACGATTTCCTTCTGCCCGGCCGTTCGGCCCAGCGCGTTCCTGTATGCACTGAACATTCCCCTTCAGCCCGTGTCACATTTAACAAAGGCCTCAAAGCAAACCCTTGGGAACATCCTGGCCTTTAGCAAAAACACGACTTACATGACAAATGCTATCCTGATTTAAAAAGGCTTTCTATGAAGAACTAAATATTTACTGTTGGTGCTACATGCTGTTCTGTATAAGGTAACGGAGCCATTTTCATCCCGAAGAATGAGAATCGATACTTCCAGTACGTCATTCTATTCAGCTGACACAGTTAACGGGAAACGTGGTAACACCATCAGGGTGGAAAACCGTGGACTTGAAATTTTAGTCCACGCACGGGGACATTACCATGCACGTGCTTCTGCGCTGATGTGAAGGACTTCCTTGTGAAGGACATGTCCAGAGGAGGGCCACGAGGATGATCCGAGGGCTGGAGCACCTCTCCTATGAGGAGAGGCTGAAAGAGTTGGGGCTGTTCAGCCTGGAGAAGAGAAGGCTCCGGGGAGATCTTATTGCGGCCTTCCAGTGCCTAAAGGGGCTCCAGGAGAGCTGGGGAAGGACTTTTTACTGGGGCATGGAGTGATAGGACGAGGGGGAATGGCTTCAAACTGGAAGAGGGCAGGTTTAGACTGAACATGAGGAAGAAATCTTTCCCTGTGAGGGTGGTGAGGCACTGGCCCAGATTGCCCAGAGAGGTTGTTGAGGCCCCATCCCTGGAGGTGTTCAAGGCCAGGCTGGACGTGGCCTTGGGCAACCTGGTCTGGTGGGAGGTGTCCCTGCCTATGGCAGGGGGGTTGGAACTCGATGATCTTCAAGGTCCTTTCCAACCTAAACCATTCTATGATTCTATGATTCTATGACTTTCATAGGATTGCTGAAAGCTCAAGAGGGGTAGAGGGGAACGGACGACAACACAGAACCAAAACCCAAACACCCCTGAGCTCAACACAAGCATACTTTTTGCCAGTGAACAGCCAGAGAGGGATGCAAAGAAGAGTATATACTTGGATGGAACATGAACCGACTCCCTCGATTTCAAGCATCAAATGAGGGTTTTTTTAGTTAAGTATACTTTCACATAATAGATCTACTACATTATGTACTTAGAGTCTTCATAACACAGCATACTACCTATATATTATTATTATAACCCTGCTGAAGTACCTAACTCTGCGCATAAAAAAAGCAAAACAAAGATGCTAGGGAATTTGTTTTCCTGTTTAAACAAAACATTTGCTCATACCGAGAGAGAGATATATCATGTGGCAAACATATATAAGTAATTCATTCCCTAAGAAGATTTATGCTTAATGTCTAACTATATTACTAGATGGGAAGCAGAGAAGAAAGGTCATCATTCATTAGGTAAAATGAGGGAGGGAGAATTCATCTGTTTAAAACATTAGCATATAAATATGATAGGAATCCTCAACCTCAATGCCTTCCAAAAACTACCACAAGTTGTTCTTAGGGACACAAGTCATCCCCGGCAGACATAATATAGCGGCAATCAGAAAGGCATAGATGCACTAGTGGGAAGGAAATAACACCAACTTTGAGAAAAAGGATAGCTTTAACACAAGTCTTTTCCAAAACCTTGTGATACACCACTGGAATGCATCATAAATTCCCGAGGCTGTTAAATACATCGCCTCGGGAGAGAAGCGTACAAATACACAGCTAAAGTACAATTGAATTACAAATGCTTTAGAAGTCAGTGCTGTTCATCTCAGCCACCGCCCCCAACCGTGGGGGCTGTCGGCGTGCCCCGGTGCACCCCACACCTCAGTGGGGGTTCCTCCAGCAAATAGAGTTCAGTTCAGCATTGCCATAGAATCATAGAATTGTCCAGGTTGGAAGAGACCCTTGGGATCATCGAGTCCAACCATCTACCCTACTCTACAGAGTTCTCCCCTACACCATATCCCCCAACACCACATCTAAACGGCTCTTCAACACCTCCAGGGATGGTGACTCAACCCCCTCCCTGGGCAGCCTATTCCAGTGCCCGACCACTCTTTCTGGGAAAAATTCTTTCCTAATGTTCAGTCTAAATCTCCCCTGTTGGAGCTTGAAGCCATTCCCTCTTGTTCTGTCATTAATTACCATGACATGGGGTGCGTCCAAAGGCAGCGAGAGCAGCCCAGCTAAAACGTGGGAAAACACCATCACCTGGTCACACTGCGGTCCCCCTCCTGAAGGGGATTTGCTGAGAAGCAAAGGGAAGAATATTTCGAATCCTCCTGATATGAGACAGAATTATATAAAGGAAAACATCTTCCTTTACCCGAACCCATCTTCTACTTTATATGGAGTTGGTGGCAACAGACTTAGCTGGAAACGCTGCATGTCATTGGTATATTTAAGTATCTGGTAAGAAAACCTTGGTATTATATTACCTCAAAATTCCTTTGTTTCACAATGGGAAGTTTACTGTTGCTAAAGGAGGCTGGATGTAAACCATAATATTTTCACAAAGAGTTCAGAAACAAATTCAGTCTCAGCCTTTATTATCTTACACCTCTGCAATAAGCAAACTCATCCGTAGACTTATCCTTCCTCCCAATAAGAGATTAGGCATCCTAACGATCCTCACGCGCGGCAAGAAATGTTTTCATTGCTTTATCCCCAGTTCTCCGGCTTTCAGAATCATCCAACAAAACGAACAAACAAAAAATGTCATCTGATATAACTAAACCTCTCCATAAATCCACCCCCACAATTGCCTTAATTTAGAGATAAAGAAATAACTGCACCGCGCTTTACGATCAGGGCTCCAGAGATTAAAATGAGCTGAGTGAATCAAGGGGCGGAGGTTTGCCACACGCTGGAAGCCAGACGCCGCTGCTGCTTAAGGTACAGCCGGGGCGATCGCCCCGTAAACGGAAGGTGCGTTCATGGGAAGGGGGAAGCAATCAACGTTATCGTTCAGAGAAGAAGAAAGCAGTATCAGAAACGCGCTGCCGTGGCTGCCGCTGGTTGCGGACGCTGCCGATGCAATAAAGCGGATTCGAGAAATTGGGCTGACGCTGTTGCAAATAGAGCAGAGGTGGTAGGAGGGCAAATGGGCACTACTCAGACAGCAACCCTAAAACTCAAAATTAAAACCAGCTAGCTGAAATTTAAACGCAGGATTCGTTTCATTTCCATTCGTTTAGTTCCTGGTCCCAATGCGGGGCTCATTCTCTTCCGCAGAGCCCTCAGGTGCACAATGCCCGGGGAAGCTCTGCCGCACCGCTTCGCACCGGGCTGCGGCACACAACGGCCGTGCAGGAATCCCCCACCTGCACTGCAAAAATCAAAAAGAAATCAACTCACAATTTCCCGGATTCCCTGGGAACACAGAGGCGAGAGCAATCCCCCGACAGCTGCCCACCCAGCCTAAAAACCCAGCCACAGGCTTGGCCACTGACCGGGCTTTAGCGCTTATTCGCTCGCAGCCTCATACAAGACATTGTCTGTCCTGTTTATTGCTGTAGCGTGGAGGGGAGCTGGGGGACATGGAAGGATCGCCCCTGCAGACAGCAGGACCTCCTTCAGAGCGCGCCCCGCGGGACAGGAGCGTTCCCGCCTCTCAGAGCTCTGCGCCCGGAACCCGGGGCAGCTTTACCCCCGCCCCGTTGTGCACTACTTCAAAGCAGCTCTTGCAGATTAAATTATTGCAGAATATCATAAGAAGTTTCCTTCCTGCATAAAACATAAGTCGTATTTCGTTTTCCTCTCCTTTACATAATTGGTAACATTTTTCTTCAGCAATTAAATTCTCATTTAAATTCATTTCTTCAGAAATTAGAAGCTGGACAGCCTCTGCAAGCTAGAGATTTTTATTTAAACTATTTGATAGAACTGGGACGAAGCCACAAAACAGATTTTCTCTAACTTTCGGGGCTTCAAGTCAAAGGTCTTCAAAAGCTTCTTTTTTTTTTTTCCTGTTTGTCACTTATGAAACCTCTTGCAAAACCACAGTCATGTGGACACTTCAAGTTTCTGAAAATCACACTTCCAACGCAGTATGACACCCACGGACAAGTCTAAAGATGGAGCCAACTCTTGCCTCTAGTTTGGGAATTACATCAGCAATGCTCTAGAAAACAGTAATCTCAAGTGACCTCATTACCATACTGAATTTCCACTTTATTTGGTGGGATTTTATAACTACAGCAGTCTGCCCCATTACGTAATGCGATTCTCTTCAAGTAAAGCATTATCTCCATAATTTACAAATGATGTCAGAGCACAAAGAATAGTTCAGTCACTTGGGAATCACAGCAGGCCGTCATCACTGAAGGTGATCAATGTCCTAAATGCAAGAGACGGAATGCTCTTAGCGCAGCCCCAGTGTTGACAGGTTGTCAGTCAGAACGTGGGTCACAACAATCAGAAAAAATGTTTTGAAATATTTATTTCAGCATTTGTTGATATACAACGATTCAGTGGGATAGCAACTACAAGAGCAGAGAAGGAACCTGCTATCATTGTTGAAAATTTAATTGTTTAAGATTGCCAACTTCGTAAATGACTGACGGTGTAGAACACCTACGTACCGTAGGGTACCCAGAGCCCTCCGCGGGCGCTTGAGCGCTACGGAAAAAGCAGTGACAGAGAACAAGAATATTTTCTACCTGACCCTGCGCAAAAATGCACTTTGGGGGAATTTCCTTTGTTCCTCAGCACTATTCCCATCTTCAGCTTATTGCATTTTCCCTCTCTGAACATTGCATAAAACAGAGAGGGAATGAATGAACTTTAAAAAAAAAAAAAAACCAAACCAAACAACAAAACCAAACCCAAAGCAAACCAAAACAAAATTTCACATATTCTTTTAAAGACCAGTTATCGAAGTGAAGATCCCCTTAATTCGGGATTTTTTATGTGCAGCTAAGGGAACGTGCCACAGCGGCGGGAAGGGGATCGTATGCTGGCAGACCTGACCCCGCGCACGAGGCGCTCGCGGGACTCCTGTTCGGGTGAGGGCTGGCTGGGACCAGGCACGCCGAGGAGCCGGCGTCTGGAGGGACGTTAGTCGCTTTGGCTTCCAGGCACACCCTGTCAGAGCGCGCCCAGCAGAACAGGGACCTTCAAGGAAGTGGGTAAGAATGCTAAAAGCTTTGGGAAAAACGGAGGAAAATTCAAAGATTCAGCTTCTTTTTTTTTTTTTTTTCATGAAGAAAAAAGAGGATCAGACGAGGACATGAGACGAATCATCTTAATGTAAAAGGCTCTTACTAAGAGGGAGTTTGATGAATTATTCTCTGTGTCTGCTGGGGAGAGGACAAGACATAATTGGCTTAATTTTCAGTGAAAAGGACTTAGGCTGGGAAAAACTCTATACATCAAACGGTAATTATAACTGAACAAGCGGCTAAGAGAGGTTATGGAAACCCTATAATTCTTTATAGGCACGGGTTAGGTAGACATCTGTCAGGCATCACAGAGGCATACCTCATCCTCTCAAGAGCTGCTGTTCTTAAACTTTTTAAGCCTAGAAAAGCTTTTATACACACTAGATTGCAGCTTGCCTCCAGGCCTGCCACGTGACGCTTCACACAGCTTTTGGAAATTAGGAGAGTATCAGAGAGGGATGACCCCCTGGACCTCCTCCCTGGGCCGTGCGGTCCCTTTTTGCAATCCCCATGTATTGGGGGAGCGGGGGGGGGGGGAAGAAAAAACCTAGTAAGNGGGGGAAACTAGTAAGATCCCAAAGCTTTAAAAATAGTGACTGATTAATTCTACCGACGTCTTTGGCTCCCGCCTCCTCTATCGGTAGTCAGTGGGGCTGTGCCTGTGTCTGGGGGCGGATGGCAGCACCCCCCCGTCCTGCCCCGCTCTCCCGTGGTAGGAACCTACACTTTGTTCAGATCACGCGCGGCCTCGGGTTCTTTGATCATCATACTAATATGCCACTAACGACTTTAAAATAAAGCTCCGCTGCCCTGACCCGTCTCGCTGAGCCCCCCTCGGCGACGGCCAGCGCTTGCACGACTTCCTTCTGCGGGCCCTGCCCAGCCCCGTGTGGATGCGGTTCTTGGCTCTGGCTGGAAAAAGAAATGCCACGGAAAAAAGGAATCCGCAGGATTTCCTCATGCCTTTAATGAGTGGATGAGCATTTAATGTTCTAAGTCCATTTAAACTGGCTGGGTGTTCTTCAAAACCTTAACTCCTGATATTCCTTCTTCACTGACTGCCACAGAAATAGCGATGAATGAAGTCGTAACTCCGTCACACCTACGGGGTGGCCCAACGTCAAACTACAGAGGGCCCGTGATGAGTGAGGGCACGGCGGTAATTTGTATTGCCTGCATATAACTGGTGGAATGTAAAAAAATCGCTTGAGGGACTGGATTAAGTGCATGTGATACGTGGTACTAAACACCCGGGTGATGTGCAGAAGGAGCCTCGCCACGTACACCCGTCAGCCCAAACCGACGGAAAAGGGGAGGTTTAACCTCCTTGGCATTCATAGATTTAAAAAGCAAAACCAAATAAAAACAAAACCCCCAAACCCAAACCAACAACAACACACCACACCCTGAAGCTCCCATCCAATTAGGAATCCAAAGTCAAATGTACACGCGACGATTTGTCTTGCTGTTCAAGGGTAGGTATAAAAAAAGCACTTAAATGACAGCCCGGTGAGTAATGATGTACATGGGACTGCGGAGTGATGATATGCAGCGATGGCAAAATACAAAAATAAAGCAATATTTTTTAATTTAGTTGCTGTAATCCACATATACTGGTAAAACTGTGTAAAAAAAGGATCGTAGTTTTTCAGCCTTAGGTAAAAATGACTAAAATCTACTGATTCTCCATTGTCTGAAGGAGGCCGTGCTTGGGATGCACAGATAAGAGAGCTCATTTAGAGCTATTTGCAAGAACGGGGATTTGCACTTGTGCCTTCGGTAATAATTATGGCCACACGCTTACCCTGCCACACGTCATCTGTCATCTCATTATTCCTGTCCGCCCACGGAATTTCAGCAATGCCGAGCGCATCGCAGTGCCGAGGACGCCGGAACTGGAAGGCACCGTGGAAGCGTTAAGGCAGCACTCTCACGAACAGCATCACCAACAGCGGGTCATTTGATAGCTCTCGCTCCCAACCCCGCTCTCCCTTACGAATTGCTTTCATTAAGTAACTCAGAAACTTCAAGTTATTTAGAAATCTGTAACTGTCAAATGAGACTTTCTGGCAGAGCAGGTTTGGTGCCTCAACACTACAGCAGCTGGGGAGGGAGCCGGAGGAGGAAGGGGAGAAACCCTCTCCAGGCGCCTCCAAGTCACCCGCTGCACTGAAGACCAGTGGAATGTCGAAACTTCTTACTCTCCTCTTCTCCGTGAGGAGCCCCGCACGTCAGCCCCGGCCCCCGAGAGCGCTCCCGCCCTCCCGCCTGCTTCCCACCGAGCGGTGGAGCGTGCAGGAAGCACGGAAAGCTGCGCAAATCCCCCGGACCGCGGTCGCTCAGGGAAGAGCGGTTTCTAACCTGCGAAAGGATAGAGATTCCAGAAAAAACAAGACGTCGCCCAGACACCCTTTCCCACTACAGACGCTGAAGGAAGAGGGCAGTTCTTACTTCCCCAATTTTACTAAATGGTAATGAGCATTAACTGTGCCGCTTAAGCTACTTTTGAGTCCAGCGGGAGCCAGGAGAAGCCCACACCTCCTGAGCAGCAGTAAAGGTCAAACGCGCGGAACGGAACTGCTGCCAAGGGAGGTGCATTGGGAGCCATCCGCACAGTTCTACATCAGTTGTGAAAACCCCTTTCTGTTTCTATTTTAAACAGACCCACGAGTGCCAATCTAGGGGAGCAGCTGGCATTCTAGGAATGCTCCATTCTATTTGCTTCTCAATATCTAGAAAAACATGGGGGATAGCAAAGCGAATCTGCCAGTGTTTTCCTCCTGTGGGCCACTCTGTCCTCACCTCCGGGACAGCTGAATCTGTATTTTCCCGAATTAGAAATCGGTCGCCGGATTAATCTTTCTTGGCTTTATCTGGGATGCTTCTTAGTAAAATCGCTATTTCACATACAACCTACCAAATCCAATGGATTAATTTATTTCTTGTCCGTACCGGTGGTGTTATGTTGCTTGTGTCAAACCTTCAGGTTATGGTTCAGCATTTAACTCACTCCTAGAGAATTCTTGACTGTCATCTTCAGTGACGAGTGGGTGCAGTTTTCGTAATCACAAGCAAAAACCATAGCTGAGAAAATAGATGTGTGCCTTCAAACCTACAGAAGGAACATCTTGACATTTAAATCCAATTACCCTTTCTCCTTCCTGATGAAAATATGATATCAACTTGTGGGAAATTCTACCAGACAAATATATCATATTCTCCGGCTCCTACGAACTTTTCAGCACCACTTCTGGAATTACACATTGCATTCTTTACCAGTCATTTTTACAAAACAAAGGGTTGCAAGTGTGTAGTAATTGATAGGTGATGCCAACAAGTCCATAAAAATTTTGTTTGGAAAGCCTTCCTGGAACGATGATCTCCCCAGCTGAAATCATTAATTGCAAAACTGAAATGAACTCCAAGGTAAGACAGACTACTGCTCTTTGTAATAAATTAAACTGTCAATCACTCAAAGCACCCTTAATATCATACTATTTCCCCAAGCTCTTAAATTACAGGCTGAATTTCATTTATCAGCCTGCCGTATGTGAAAAAGGATTAATTAAACTCATTCCAGTATTACAGTAAGGCTCTATTTCTCTTAGTACTAAAGAATAATTGACTCCAAATGAATTGGGAAGTGGGTAAGTAATTGTAGTTATTATTCTGATGTAAATATTAGTTCTCTTTTGACATTTCAAAAGATTTAGTAGAGGCACTTTAGTGATAAGACAGATCATTACCCTGGCTGGGAAGAAGAGATAGCATAGGGAAAGCGAAATTACAATAATTAGGTTATATACCCAAAAATACCCCTATCATTTTTTTTCCATATAGTTATGTACCTTACGATACGTTTTCATTAACTGTTGCTCCTGATTTATTGTATTAAGTATACTGCAGTAAGGTCAGTGCGTTATATCCTGCTATTTGGGAAAGAATTCAGAGGTGATAAGAGCTCTCGTACTGGAAGAGGAATTAGTGGGAAGTTTGTCTCGGGGACAGTCACGACCCTGCCAGTGCTATAAAATTCAAATCAACTGATTGCCATTGTGAATGGCTAATTGTGATGAAAAAAATTATACCAACAGACAGATCGAACAGCGAGAAATCACCGTTTAATTGGACAATCAGACTAGCTCAGACAAGCAACTGCAGCACCTTCAGAATAAACAAAAGGTTTCGGCGTTAAGAATTGTGGGTAACATGAGATCACCGAAGCCATTTTCTAAATATAGCATCTCCGAACAGCTCTCTGGAGATCAGGGCCACATATTCAAAATTAGCAGCCCAACATTTAGCTTCTAAGTCTTCGTTTCCATGTGGGGACAGGTAGACTGATTTCAGCAGGTCTGTGGCCACTGAAGACTATTTTCTAAAACATTCTTGTAAAGCAAAATCTCAAAAAACACCTGAAGTCAGAGCCTCTGAATCTACTTTTTTTCAGGTTTTGCTTCTTTTCTCCTTTTACTTCTTAACTTCTCTGCAGTTTTGGTTCTCAGCCTCTCAGCAGAAGATCACAAGAGACCTTGCGCGCAGTTTTAGCGATCCGGCCTCTCGCGCAGCGGCTGACGTCAGGCACGGCGTTCCCCAGCGTGGCCTGCCTCTTTCCACCGAATTATCAGCACAGGTTCTGCGCTTTTCAGGTTATTAGCCTGAAGCAGCAGTTTAGACAGGCTTTGCTCATGATTGTTTATTTCCTGCTATTCTTTGTCCAGGCTAAAATGGGCTGTTTACCTCACAGAACTTTAAATAAATGTTTCTTCCCCAAGCGCACAACATCCAAACCTGCCGTGGAACGCACAGCGTTACAGACTAATTCCACTGAGGATGTACCTGTTCTTTAAAGATGTCCTCTTTTCTTTCTTTCTTTCTTTTTTTTCCCCTGCATTAATTGAAGAAAACTCTTCAGCAGTTTGGACTAACACCTTATTTTATGTATCTTTGAAAGCAGAGCGTCATAAAACAGATACGGCCGAGTATTTGGCCCTGGCAGGTTCTAGTAGAGTGTGTGTAATAGGGCCAGGTGGATAAACGCAAGGTAGCTTTGAATTGTCATGAGGATGCCTGGGGGGAAGCGGAACCAGAAAACCATTTAAACCAGTTAATTGAGATAGTCAACTAGCAGAGGAAGGCTGTGCAAAAGAAGGATCTTGCGCAATCCATGGTAAATGAACTCCAGCAAGAAGAACGTTCTTCTTCGCTGAAATGTAAATGTAAATGCAATGTTTATCAATAGCTCGAAATAGTCAAGACACTACTGAGAATAAATATATGAACACCAATTAGTATACTGAAGAGAATAATTGCGTTATTTCCAGCTATACTTTAAATACCATTAGTATCAGGGAGTTTTGTGTTTCCTCCTTAAAGGTTTATTACAAAGTACTGCATTTTCTGGCTACTAAAACATTCTGCAACTAGATAATTAAGTTTGTTCATATTTTGCTGTGCATTGAGGTACCAGATCAATGTGGCCACTGAAGCACAGGGATTCTTTAAATTAAAACCAAATTTGGCTGTAATTTGGGCTTTGCCACTACCCTCCCTGCCCAACTTGTCACCAATTAATTGTTTCAAACTGGCACTCAGATATAGCGGTCGTGAGACAATTTCAAAACCTGGCTGGAGACAATTAAAATAACTCTGTCCCCATTACTTACTTAGTGTCCCCAAAATATGGAAGTAGGCGAAAGGAGAAATAGAAATAGATGACAAAGAAAAAGTGATCGGGTTATTGATAAAACTGCCCTAAGACAAATAAGCCATAACATTAAGGAGTGATCACTGACAGTCCCATGCAGAGTTCAATACCTTCAGTAAACCTTTCCCGGGGTCGTTGGAAACCCTACGGAACTCCTCTTATTTGGCAAAGGATAAGTATCCACTCGAAAGTACAAACCAGAGGATCAGCTTAATTTCACAGGCTTGTACACAGGGTCATGAGTTTTATATAAATCTGTAGCACTCTGTGGGAAATTAGGCATAATTCTTATTATGAAGAGCAAGGGGGGGAAAAAAAAAGTAAATGCATCGCAATCCCAGAGAAAAATATACCAAAGATGGACTGAAAAATAACATTACCCAAATCAAGCTGCGCTCATCATGCAGACATAGAAAGGTTAATGTGAAGGGCAACACTTCAGATAAACCAGTCATCACTTAATCAAAATCTCAGGGAAAGATGATGAAGGATATTTTCAAAAGTAGTTTAATTTCTAGGTGCCAAAACTTGGCTGATAAGATAAAAATAAGGAGCTTCAATATTTTGCCTGAATGCTATTTGCTGGCAGATGGGGCAGCAGGAGACATGGGGTGAGCTCTTTGGTCAGCTTGCCTCAGAGCAATGGTGCGTTTGGCGGAGGGGCGGTCTCCGCATCACGAGCTCTGCAGAACTTCCGCAGCCTCCCGTCTTCTTCTAACGCTTTAGACAGTCGTATCACGCAGATCCGCCAAGTGGTAACACCCTGCTGCAGGCACCACCCAAAGTAAATATCACAGCCTTTAGCCAAGTCCTGAGGTATGTTTCTAGTGAAATAATTCAATCCAGTAAGAACCGGCGTGTTTCATCGAGTCTGTAAGACTTAAGACCCAAGTTCCTCAAACGTCTGAGGAACACTGGGTATCAAATGGAATTATGGCAATAAAACGGCAAACTAAGATTGGACTATGACTGCCTCGGAGGTATATTGCAGACGTGGGGGTCGGGACTGTCAGGTTCTCCCCCTGGCTGAGCGGAGTTGTAAATTGGTGGTTTCGGGTAAAACCTGTATCTTTATGCTTCAGTTTTTCAACGATGCGGTTTGGGGAAAATCCCCCTTCTCTTTAAGTCGGTGAGATTTCTCAAACGGTGATGTGTAACACAAGAGCGCGTTAGCATCTTCCCAGGGCTTATTCTGCTGTCAGCACCGGGGTAAACTCACGCGAGTAGAAACGCAAATAAGCAGATTTCATTTGAAGCAGAAGTTGAGAACTGTGGAAAACCACAGTCAAGGGGATGCTTTGAGGCATTCCATGTGTAGTAACTTCAGGCAAATATCCAGAATGAAATAAAGCAGGCTGACCCAGAATGCCTCCGGCATTCATTCGATGGTAGCAGGTATAAGAGCATTCCGATAATTTAAATAAGTCATCACCAAATTAAAGCAATATTTGCATCCAATGCTGATTCAAACTGAATCAACAGAAAAGCACTCATTAACTTCGGTAGAGTTATTGTATGGCCCATTTGATTATACTCTGTGGGTAGTTACAGTCTTGATTGTGTATGACATGGTACTACAATTGATGCTTAAATTATATATGAAGTTTGAATTATCTTAGATTTTAGCGTGGCGGGTAACACCTAGAACTGTACCTATTCTCTCCTATTCCTTTGTGTGTGTTAGGACGTGAACGCTTCTCTCGCAGGACTCTGTGGTGCCCGTGTGTGTGCAGGTGGTACCCAGCTGGTTAAAGTGCACCTTTTTGCCTGCTATTACACACACTACTCAATTACCGATAGCAGACTAACAGAGAGGGTGCAGCCCAGATTGCACAGCACCGTTTCGAGCGCAGTGTTACATTAATGACATAGTTAAGGTTAATCACATTGTTTAAAATTTTCCTCGCACAAAGGATTTGGGAGAATCTTCAGAGGGCAGCCAAAAGCCCAGGTTTAACAATGCCTGGCAGGCGTCTCTCTTTTGTGCTCGCATTTTGTGATCTGCGCTCCAGTGACACCTCATTACCCAAATAGGCAGCGCTGCCAACTTTAAATTTCATCAAGCTCGTGCTTATCGCCGTCTGTGATCTAAGTGTTGTGTAGGGGCGCAGGAGGGGGGAGAGTTCTTTTGTGCGCCGCTTTCCCTTTTCCCTTTTATCCCCCTTCTTGTGCCACACACAAGCTGACACACTCTCGCCTCTGCCTCCATGGCCGCCCATCACACCCTTCTCATTTAATGGTATACCCTTCTTCTACTAACTTTAATAACATCGCAATATTATTAATTGCGTTTAGTCCAAACCAAAAAGAAACCGCCCTTCTTCCCTTTGCCTTCAGACAGATGCAGGTCAAACAAATCACTCGGACAGTGACTCGTCCAGATCCTGACTTCAAAGCACCATTTTGCGTGTGCCTTTTACAAACGGGACGCCAGGATCCTGCCAGGAACTGAAGGGCGTCATTGCCGAGGGTTCAGGAAGGCCAAGCTGCCTTTACAAAAATCATTAGAGCCACGAGGATGATGCGAGGGCTGGAGCACCTCTCCTATGAGGAGAGGCTGAGAGAGTTGGGGCTGTTCAGCCTGGAGAAGAGAAGGCTCCGGGGAGATCTTCTTGCGGCCTTTCAGTACCTAAAGGGGGCCTACAGGAGAGCTGGGGAGGGACTTTNGGGTGGGGAGGCACTGTCCCAGGTTGCCCAGAGAGGTTGTTGAGGCCCCATCCCTGGAGGTGTTCAAGGCCAGGCTGGACGTGGCCTTGGGCAGCCTGGTCTGGCGGGAGGTGTCCCTGCCTATGGCAGGGGGGTTGGAACTCGATGATCTTCAAGGTCCTTTCCAACCTAAACCATTCTATGATTCTGTGTCGTTATTCCCGAGCGCACCCCTGCCCTGCTGCAGCCAGGAGTTCAAACGGGTTCCCAGCTGAGCAGGCGCCGCTCGCTGCGGAGGGGCACGCGGCCGGAGCTGGGCTATCCGTGGGGCCACAGGCACCACGGAGAACATTCCCGGCACACAACTGCCTGCCTAGCTGTATGCCAAAATACATTGCTCTCTAGCCTAGAAAGCCCATATTGAGTTCACTCTAATCGTGTTCCCTTTTTTCGCTTTCTTTTTTTAAATTTCCTGACATCTTAACGTTGCTCCATGTGCAAAGGAAGCCTGAAGTCTCTCAAGCAGAGGAAAACACCGAAACACTGCATGGGAACTGGTTTGCTGTTCCACCAGTAAAAGAGGAATATTTTACCGAGTGTTCTTTTCACCTATGCTCCTATATAGCCTAGAATATTTCTTCCCATGTTTCCATTTGTTCACCAGTCCAAATATTGAACTAATATTCTTTAATTATGGCCCTGTTGCTGGATACTACATTAAATTATGATCCCATTAAAATCCTGCTGTGCTGCCTACTCTGACACACAAAACCAAATTTATTTTCTCAGAACTTTAGGCACCACGATGTACGCGAGCCATTTACACACGCACAAAAGACGCTTTGATTGAATTGCTTTCTAGTTATTCTTAGAAAAAACTTTAAAAGAAAATGGTGCATGCCTAATTGCGGTGAAAAAAATTCTTTCAAGAACTGCCAGAAGGCAACATACAAAGTTTCCGTATGTGATCAAGAATCGGCCTGGAAACGGGAAGTAAATAAATATGAAAACTTTTAAAAATGCAATCTTAAAATTGTATTTCACAGACTTATGCTTAAAAGATGTGGAATTCTACTCCTGAGGAAAACGGGCTCCAAAACTTCTTATCTGAAAAATTCCTATAGCCGTTGGAATTAAAAGTGCTAATGAGAATGGGACACGGCCCGGCCCGAGTGACTGCCGCCTCCGAGGGGAGAGCAGGATGTGCTCCCCTTCAGCCTCGCTGTGCCGCTGTGCCAGGCACGGCCCCTCCGCGGCCACGGCTCTCAGTCCCGCAAGGTTACCTCATCCTCCAAACGCCCCGGCATCTCCTCAGCTATATAGAGACATCAGGGAACTGATTTTTCAAACGTAGCCGACATTTGCTGAGAGGCAGTTTGGAAGAAGGGATATCGCAGGCAAGGACAGGACCCAGCGACGCACCCAATTATTTAGAGGCATGAACAATTTTGTTAGCTCGACATCGAGGTCTCCTTTCATCCCCCTCACAATACATGGTACACGAGAACTCAGCGACTGTTCATACAGAATCAGACCCTGCGAATCCCCTGGCGTTTCTGGAAAGTTAAAAGCTAAATCCTGCTCCTTGGAAACCAATGGGAATTTTGGCGCTGAGCTCAGTTGGCCGCGGAGTTCCCCCTCCCGGCACGGCTGGGAGAGACCTACCCAGGGCGTTCTTTGGACCCCGCAGGTGGAAGAGATAGAGCAGATTTTGCACGACGAAGGCATATGTTTCACAGTGTTGTTTCAGCACTTTTAAAAATTTAATTCAACGTTTTGACTGTTAATATGCATAGATGAAATCCGATAATCCAGCTGGCAGAAAATCATATTAATATACAGGATCAAAATGGGGAGGGGGGTGTTTTTTAACTCCACATGAAAAGAAAATGCAGCCTTCTTTCATGGGTTTAACATTAATTAAAAATAGGTGATCTCTGTACTGACTGCAGTGTGCTACACGGTCATTTCTTTTCAGTATGTAACTCCCTAATTTCCTTTGAGTCCATTTAGAAGTCTATTACACTAACGGAGGGAAATGAATCGCTTTGGTAATTATTCTGTTTACACTCACACTAAACCGCACAGCCTTAACCACAAGATGTACAAAAATTATTTCCCAGGTGAAAAAGGGTTACGCAAATGGCAAAACACCCGCGTGCAGAATGAGGAAGTTACAAAATGCGTTCAGATCAATTGTGTGTGTGCGTCCGCTGCTGCAAATCAGGAACTACACTGCTGAGCAGACACCAGAATAACACTGATTAACGTTACGTGCAACAGTCACGTATGACGTCTGCCTTACCGAAGGCAGCGTTTGGTTTTGATGGTTGCTGGTTTTGACGAGGCCCAAGAGAAAAATTGGGTCCTGCGACTTATTTTGATTTTTAATGAGCCTTCTTGAAAATCCCAGTCAGAAACAGGGCTTCTGTGCTGGTCTACACAATTTGGGTTTTGAACTGTGAGTCAGAGCAATGCAAACAGTGAAGACATTAATCTCAGTGTTAACTAACAATAGTTCCAATAGGGGACAAACTCACTTCAGATTCAGAAGAGGGTTTAGCTGTACAGGGTATTAAAAGACCAGTGGGGATCTTTCTTCAGGACCTGTGTTTAATGGGCTCTGTGTAGTACATTCCAGGAGAGCCGGTCTGTCCTCTCCAGGCGGACAGGGAAAATTCCAGAAGGTGTTGGAAGACTGTCAGCACTAACCCGAATCCTCATAAATGGCCACTACAGTAATTAACCAACTCGTAGCAACTTCAGATTTGGGGAACTCAAGTTAAAAGCACTATCGGAGTATCAGAGGGAGCTTACAGGATTTTCTGTGCGACTCTGGTTAGGGAGAAAAACACAGTTATGACATTTTTCCATGAACTTAGAGGACTTATACATGATCCTCTCACAGAAATCCTCCTGAATAACTATTTTAGAATATTGGGACCTGCAGTTTCTTACGCTGTTTCTAAAGTCATTCCCTGAATTACCAGGAGAAGAAACTGGAGAGTCCAAAGTGAAAGATGCTTAATGGCATTAGAGAGAGATCCACGCTGCACAGTTCAGACCCATATCTGAACTTCCCAAAGCCGGTGGGAAGGCAAAGGGCTATAGGAAATTCCAGGTGATCCCTCAGAGAAAGGAGGTCCTCAGTGGGAATTCCAGTCTAGATGCAGGTGGCCACACCGCCCAGGCACAGGCCATGCTTACAGCCGGACCGTGGTCGCGCAGTGGCCATCGCCCTTCGGCTGTTGGCGGTGCCGCAGAGGACTACCGAGGCCCCTCTGTTACACTTCTGCCAGCTCGCATGGAAACTTGGAGCTACTGCTTTTTTCTTGCACGGACCCAAACCCCTCATACATTAAGTCCTCCACAAGTAAAGCAAAGGCTTTTTCAGGGAAAATTCTTATCAAAATATCATTAGTCGCATGGTCCAGTTCCTTAATATTGTTACCGCGCTGGAGATGCCCCTGGTGAGGCCGGCTGTGGTGTTGAAGGAAATGCTAATGGGACGCCGTTCCCATCTCCTCTCTGACCGTGCTGGCGAGAGATAACACAGCTCCTTATCGCCCCGCAGAGCTCGTCTGGCACTGGCACCGCTGTCCCTCACCTCGGGCGAACGCCTGCGCCGCTCCCGCCAGCTACGCCACCCCGCGCGCCTGTGTGGGTGATCGGGCGTACGTACCAGGAACGGGAATCCTGGACCGGAGCTGTTTCATCGGTGAAGCTCCTTCAAAAGGCCGAGGAAGTAGAACAAAGTTAATTGGCTAGAAGAGAATCTGGACTGAAATATGCATAGCACGGAGAGATGAAAGAGGACAGAATGATGCAAAAATTAAATCGGGAACAAAATAGGGGAGGCGCGGTGATAAAGGGGTCAGGAGCTGTGTGAAGAAGGGCACAACGACCAGAGGGTGAAAAGCTGATTAGCTGTTAATATACAAGTAGATCTGAAACGATGAGGCAATTGTTTTAGGAAGCAAGAGAGACTTAAACCAGACACATAATAATGATACTAAGTGCAGAAAAACCTTAGAAAAAAAAAGAAAAAAAAACCCTAAACAATTAAAAGAGATTTTTACACAATAAAAAGCACTACAAGAGGAACGAGGCTGTGATGGGAAAAAGAACTCAGAAATTGCAAAAGGCATCTGAGCAAAGGGAAAGCCACAGGAAGAGATCCAAACGTGCAATGCATTTAACATCAGCTGCCCAGCATCTGCAATGTCACAGTATTGATGTTTGGTGTCCTGGAGCTTTCCCTTTGAGCTGAAGGGGAAATCAATCGGACCTCAAATAGCAAAATTTTGGCTCTGCAGAACATGGCTTTAGGCACCATTTATAGGCAAAATTCTTGCAGAAAGGAAACAGCAGATAGGTAATTTAAATCATGATCACACCGAAATGCGTAAGGAAGCACAGCTTCAGAGCAATCATCTCTTAAGCACTAGGATCCAACTTACATTTTTCTTTGGAACACTCTCCAGTATTCACCTGTTCCCACCAACACCCACCAGCTGCCTAAGCCCAGCCATGTCTTGGAGCTCTGCTCAAAATCACGTTGAATGTAATCAATAAAATCCCTTTCTAATCCTTCTGGGAATCATTGAAAGTGCAACAGAGACCTTAATGTACTAGGGCTGGTTCTGCTTAATGTCTTTATCAACGACCTGGACGAGGGGATCGAGTGCCCCCTCAGTAAGTTTACAGATGACACCAAGTTGGGTGGGAGTGTCGACCTGCTTGATGGTAGGAAGGCTCTACAGAGGGATCTGGACAGACTGGATCCATGGGCTGAGGCCAATGGTGTGAGGTTCACCAAGGCCAAGTGCCGGGTCCTGCCCTTGGGTCACACCAACCCCATGGACACTACAGGCTTGGGGCAGAGTGGCTGGAAAGCTGCCCGGTGGAGAAGGCCCTGGGGGTGTTGGTGGACAGCCGGCTGGATACGAGCCAGCAGCGTGCCCAGGTGGCCAAGAAGGCCAACAGCATCCTGGCCTGTGTCAGCAATAGTGTGGCCAGCAGGACTGGGGCAGTGATGGTCCCCCTGTACTCAGCACTGGTGAGGCCCCACCTCGAGTGCTGTGTTCAGTTTTGGGCCCCTCACGACAAGACAGACATTGAGGTGCTGGAGCGTGTCCAGAGAAGGGCAACGGAGCTGGTGAGGGGTCTGGAGCAACAAGTCTGATGAGGAACCAAAAGGGTTATCAAGCATTGGAGCAGGCTGCCCAGGGAGGCAGTTGAGTTGCCATCGCTGAGGGTGTTTACAAGATGTGTAGATGTGGTGCTGAGGGACACGGTTTAGTGGTGGACTTGGCAGTGCTGAGTTAACAGTTGGACTTGATGATCTTAAAGGTCCCTTCCAACCTAACCGATGCTCTGATTCTATGTCTCCAAAGGAAGGCAAGGTGTTTTACAGTGGAGCTGCAAGAGGTAGCGTTAAGCAGTACAAAATAAGAGCATAGTAGAAATGCGATGACCTGCTAAACTGCAAGGGTGTCGCAGAATCACAGAAAAACCCAGGTTGTAAGGCACCTCTGGAGGTCTCCAGTGCAACCGCCTGCTCAAAGCAGAGCAGGCTTCAAAGTTAAATCAGGCTGTCCTGGCCTATCATACCTCCGTGAGAGATTACCACAAAGATTAAGGATAAGGAGATATTTCTAGGAGCCAATTTTCTTCCCGTTGTCTCTGTCAAATCAGAAAAAAACAGGCAAAGCAGCCTGACTTCTCAGAGAAAAATCAGACTTCGCTGTTAGTGGGGCAAATGCATTCATTCCGTGTAGGTGATGCTTCGTATGGATGAAGCAATAGCCCCGATCTGGTCAATGGCATATGTCCCTTGGATGAAAAACAGTGTGGGCTGCAACAACAGTGAATGGAGGTTATTACAGCGCTTCCTGCTATGAACTCGTTCAAAGCCATGCTCCAGTCCCAGAGAACTGAAAATCGCATTGTATTGACATTTCTGTTTGGAAGAAGAAAGTGAAGTGCTTCTGACCCCAAGAGTTAAGTTTTGTAGAAACTGGTTCTCTCACAGATAATGGATTCATTTCTGTTGCATAAAGCAATGTCTTCGTAACTCACGCGATTTCAGGGGAAGAGAAGGGGAAAAAAGGAAGCTTCAGCCCCAGTAACCATCAGAATCCCAGTGGTGTTACCGGGCTGCTTAAACCACGACTGAGACTGACCTCAGTACCTGAGTGTACGAGTGAACCGTACAGACAGAGAGCAAACCAACATTTTGGCCCAGCACCAGACTCCCAGACACACAGAAATAGCATAAACTGGTGTTAACGGACCGGAGGGGGGATGGTTGGGGAAGGAAGGAGAACTGTGTCGGTGGCAAACACCCCAGCGCCCCACACTAAACAGTCACTGTGCTACGCTGAAGAAAAAACAAACCCCAAAAAATTAAAAGTACAACTTTTGCAGAGCAGTCACTAGGTTCCTTGGAAAAGATGATAAAAATAGGTCTTATTGAACACAGTGAAAGCTGTAAGAGAGCTCTTTCGCCTCCAGTTTTACCAAGACTTCCATTAAATGATGCTGTCATGCAGTTAGTGTGCTGTTAAATACCAGGCTACCGCTGTGCTTTGTCTAAAGGCCACGAATGCGTACGGTGGCAAACAGGCACTGGATCATTGTCAGTGCTGGGGAAGTCCGAGAGAACCACAGTCTTAGTCAAAACTGTATGAAACTTCTATTTGCCATTGCTTTTATAAGCACTAAAAGTCAGAAATGGAAGCACAGTGGCTTCTACCTCGCAGTCAGAATCTTTGGCAATCCAAAGCGCTGTTTTACGAGTCAGCCTGAAGAGCCGGGGTTCGAGGGGTGCTGAGAGGAACCCGAATGCTTCTCTGACTTTGCTTCATATCAAGTGATCGGCACTGTTTAACAGAGAAGTACAAACTGCGAACCGGTCTCAAACGTGCAATGACAGTTCTACACAGATGGGTCCCTTTGCCACCAGAGCTCACTGCTCCAGTCTCGGTCCTCTCACCTGCGTCTCTGCGCCTCAACCCAAGGATGTAACACAGCCCCTCTGCAACGCCTACCGAGGGCAGCACACCTTGAGCTGCCCAACTGCCTGAGCTTGTGATGGGACGCGATTCCTCGCTCCCACCACCCGGGACCGGGTCAGCCTGGCTTCCACAGTGAGCTCCGCGTGAGGAGAGAAGCCGGCAGCTGTGCTCAGATATGCGGTAGTCGACCGTGCAGGTTGTGACAGCCTCACAAGGGGTTCCTCTCATCACTGAAAGACCCTTATGAGTGACTGTGGTGAAGGAAAAACGCAAAGGGAGCCTGAGGGAAGAGCACAGCTGAAGGAGGAGGGTTTAGAGACATGTGTCCCTCACAGCCAGAGCAGAGCGGGGCTGTCAGGGCCCCGCTAAGAGATCCACACCGTTCCTAACTGCAGTTGTTCTTCTGGGAGTACCCATCCCAGCGTCTGCCATGCGTAGCTCATCCTGCAGGTACCATCGCCCACCTTTGCGGTCTGGGATGGGGCAGACACTGGGGAAGACGCCTGCGCCGAAGGGGGAGAGACTAAACAAGGCGTCGATCCTTCCCAGGCTACCGCGCTGCACCAGCTCCCTCCCGCTTAAAGTGCTTCTGATCAGACAAAGCAGCACTACAGGGAACGGTTGCTCACTCATCAACCCCTCTGAAAGAAGTCATCACAAATGACTACAATTTGGGCTGTCAGAGCTGTCACTTTCCTACATGTTTTATTTAATGCAGATTTATTAATCCACATTAACAGTGAAGTGAAAACCTTTTGTTGCAGTGAGAAAAAGGAAAGGGATAGTGGGAACCTTTCAAGCTCTTACGAAGACTGCTAAATGTGGGACAATATTATGAAAACACTATTTCACAATCCCTAAAAAGAATTAAGCTGTTTCTAATCGGAAACACATTAAAACTTTTCCTTATTTAAAACTCAATCCAAAAGAAATATCTGCCTATGGCAAAATTTTATAAACAGAGACACTTAAAAACATTTGACGGTGAATCCATGGCTCTCTCCACAGAAGCATCTGCATAACGGACCCATCCTTGTTTCCTGCCCGGAGCCGGCTGCGGGCTGGGCGCTCCCCAGGCAGAGAAGTCCTCTGCGGATGGTCCCCGCTGCCACCTCCCCTTCTCGGCTCCTCTGTGCCCATCCTACAGCCCTGCGAGAGGCTGAGCAGTGGCGCCGTACGGACGGTCCACCCGTACCCCACCTCTCCCCCAGCAGCGTCAGGAACACACACAAATCCTTCAGAGCAGCGGCGGTGGGGTGCCGGGCTTGTTGGCACCCGTGGTTGGCAGACCTGTGGGTGCGCATCGCGCCCGCGCGGACCGCGTCAAAACTGCGCCAACGCGACGGGCTGCGGGTGGGTGCGATTTGCCCTCATCGAGATTCATCACCAAAGCATCGTTCTTGACTGAGATTTAAGGCTTGGACTACTTTAACTTGGGCAAAATGACCCCAACAAGTTACACGGTGTAAGGGAAAAGCACAAATTGCTTTGTTAGGCTCGCAAACACTGACAAACACTAAATTTCACTCAAGTCTCTCATGGTCCCTAAGAGTCATCAAAATCTTCCCAAACGCATCACTGCCTTCAATCACACCCAAGCAATGAGACGCTCCAGCTTTTTCGTAACTCTCCTGATGACTGGCAGAGGCTTCTCTTACACTGAACTTATCCCCCGTGTTGTGGGAGCAACAGAATCAGCCTCTCAGAGCAGCCAAACGTTGTGAGAACCTGGTCCTGATCCTCCTCAGGTCCTCCTTCACAAACAGAGACTTTCAATTTGCTGAACTGCAGCAGAAAATGTGCTGGAAAATCCCAGTGCTGCATGGCACAGGGGCAGCCTCGCTGGTCCGTACTGAAATTGCAAGGCAAATCCACTGCTAGTGAGGGCGTCTGCTGTCCTGCACTTGAGGACTCGTTTCTGTCTATGCCGAGTAGATATAAAACCCCCACCACCACCTCGCTCCAAGAGCATCAGTGTCTCTGCACAGGCATCACTGTCATGCAAAGCAGAAAGAAGAGGGAATCAAGCCCAGAAAACTGCTGCTCAAATTGTCGTTTGACATGAGACTTGGCAAATGCCAAGTGCTCTTTTTGGAGCAAACCAAGACCTTTAACTGTTCAGAAGAAGTGGAATGTGGAAAGCCACTGTGTGAGCTGCAGAAGCTCTAATTCTGCTTTGCCCTTCTTTTCCTGATCTCAGTGCAGTCTGGGAACCTATTTTACTGAACAAGCAAGCAAAGGGAAATATCGTAAGGTTGTCCAAAGTTAAGTCAGGAATCCTGTAGCAAAGACAGGAATAAAACCCCAATGATGGAGAAGCCTCCTTGTCTTAACCTCACGCTTGGAAGTCAAAGGCACGACGTTCTGAACGTCAGTCCTATGAACTCCAACCCATTGTACTGTTTGTGATCCGCCTTTGTAGCTTGAAAGAAAATTGAAGTTTTGAGTCCTTTTTTCCAATAAAGTGCAGACAATAAAACATACTGCAAGTCCACGTTTATTAACCTTCTTGAAACGACACACAAATCAAAATAATTCGGTTACAATAACTGGGCTTACTTCAGTCTTCAGCAGTTGCCAGGTGTAGCTATATTGCAAAATACATTCTTTAATTTGTTTTTGGAGTTTAATCGTGATCTATCATTCCCCCTTTCAGTGGCATTTGGATACTACCATGTTTTTGTGATATTAATAACATCATCATCTTCATTAGTATGCAAATCTATACCATCTGACAAGCTCCTGTTCTCCTCCATGAGCTCCTCTGTTGTTGCGGCCTCATGAATTTCATTATGAGACAAGATTATTATCAAACAGTGGGAAGGGGGTGGCGGGGAATAGAGAGAATGGCGTGGAAATTATAATCTCTTGTTTTAATAACGAACCCAGTTTCGTATGGCAGTTCGCGCTGGCACCAGGTGCTGCTGAGAGAAGAGGGAGCCGAAGTTCTTACCAAACTGCTGTGCACAGTAACCTTTCCAGCAGATGCCGCTGGAGGGGTGGGCGGGAGGGAGACGTCCCCCGGCCCTGGGCTTCATTTACACTTCAGATCACAGCCACGATTCTATCCATATGTCTTTGCGATTCATAGCTTTACGGGTGGCAAAAGAAAACAAAACGAAAACATTCCTGCCATTCAGAANCGGAGGGGTGGGCGGGAGGGAGACATCCCCCAGCCCTGGGCTTCATTTACACTTCAGATCACAGCCACGATTCTATCCATATGTCTTTGTGATTCGTAGCTTTACGGGTGGCAAAAGAAAACAAAACGAAAACATTCCTGCCATTCAGAAACTGGTGGCCGTCTTCTCTCCAATTAAACCGATATCATCAGCCGCAGTATGCAATCACAATAATTGCTTAAAAACTGTAATTATTCTTGGAGCAGTCTGCGGCTGTCAAAAATAAGTACAATTTGACAAAATAGCAAAAAAGCTTACAAGGAGGGCAAACGCTCCCTCCTGGCTGGAAACAGCAGGGCCCCGTCTCCCGGGCACGGCACCCGTCTCTGAATGGAGCCGGTGGCCGCAGACCGCCGTCCCAGCAGCCCAGGCTGTGTCTCCCCAGTTCCTCCCGCTGCCCCCTCGCTCCCACCTCCACCCCGGTGCTCCTCCTTCTCTCACCCGACATCTGTGTACCTTTAGGCTACAGGGAATTTCGGGAAAAGCTACAATAGGAATAGCGATATTAAGGTGGAGAAGTCCATCGCCCCTCCCCGAGTTCCCCGTCGCACTTCCTGACGCGAACGGTGCCGGATGCCCACCGGCGCTCAGCACACAGCTCTGGCAGCGGTGCCGCTCCCCGTGAAGGCATGGGAGACACCGCAGCAGGGTCACTACGCTGCTGTTACCACACCAGACACGTACCTAAAACCGCCTTAGCAGTGTAAGGACTTTAAGTCTTCCTTTTAAGTCTTGTAGAACACAGCGATCTCTGAAAGCAAATACGGAATCACAGAATCCTCTAGGTTGGAAGGGACCTTGAAGATCATGGAGTCCAACCATCAACCCCGCACTGCCCAGCCCACCACTAACCCACGTCCCTCAGCACTACATCTACTCATCTTTAAATCCCTCCAGGGATGGTGACTCCACCGCTGCCCTGGGCAGCCTCTGCCAGTGCTTGGCAGCCCTTTCCGTGAAGAAATTCTTCCTAATATCCATCCTAAACCTCCCCTGGCAATTCCTTAGAAAGCAAACGGGACTCACTAAAGTCGCTCCGAGATGTAATATTATAAAGAGATGTCTATCCCTGCTGTAAAATTTTGTGTATTTCCTGAATTATCGCTTAGTTGTCATTAATACCAAAGTTATCTCTTATTCAAACCTGCGATGCTGTCTACAAAGAACCACACGTAGAACGTATTTTTGAGGTTTAGTCAACTGTAGAAAATCCGATCACCATTAAGTATGGGATTATCTCCTCCTTTCCTATTAAGTATGATTACACATCAGTTAACTCCATCACGGGAATTTAAGTGACACTAACTGCTGGTGTTTATTAACCAACTTGCCAGAGGTCTCCCCTTCCCAAAGCACGGATTTTAGTACTAGAACAAGACTTAATCTCCAAAAACTCCATGAATTGTGTCATTATTCTAAGCTATTTATCACTCACAAAATTCACAGAAAAGATTAGTAAACTCAACAAGAATGCCCAGTTTTAAAAGGTATTTTGTATTATGTATCAAAAATAAGTGTGACTTAATAAGCTCCATTACGTGACCCACAGCGTAAGATTTCTTTGGCTTTTTTGGCTATTTAAAACATATATTCAACTGCCAATATAAAAAAATATTTATATTTTAAAATGCAAACTAGCGATTCATCGCTACACATTAATTAAACCCCTTCTAGTTTTCCTGTTTTCCTGGTGGGGGCTGTCAAAAGTCAGAACTTTCGTCATACTGAAGTCACACCGACACGCTCAGCGTTCCCTTTGTTCTCCTCCTCATTAAGGAAAAACCTGTCATTAAGAGAATCTATTTAAAGCAAGCAGGGAAATGTGTTTGGACTTTGATTATGGCAATTAAAAAAACCCTGCTATTCAAAGACGGTGCTTTTTTATTATTTAAATAACATTTCATATTCTTCTAAGACATTTTACTAAGAAGATTGTTAAACTAGGTGACAAAAGGTTACTTTTGTCTTTGAAGCTGAAATATGTAACTATTATTTCTTATCTGTCTGGAATTAGAAAAGCTTCAATATCATATATTTTAAAGGACTCATTATCAAAATTCACCAGACTTCATAAAACAAACAAACGCTTCACTTCCTGCCCTTGTTTCATCCCAGCCAGACAATTTCTTCTGCTTTTCGAAAAGGAAGAGTTCTTTCAACATTTGACAGAGCAGTATCTTTTTATTTTCCAGCGGCACAGAGTGTGGCTGTGAAGCCATAACCACCTTCTTTTCAAAGCACGAGAAATGGGACAGTTGTCAGGGATAGATCTTCAGAGGAAGGCTCAGACAGAAGAGGGTGCGTAAAGAAAAACAATGTTCTTATCTTTTTTTATAGAGCCGGAACAAGACTAACGTGCAGCTGGAAGGGGCCGAGCAGGTCAGATCCCGATGCAGAAGGAAGTACCGCGACACAAAATCTTAATTCTCTTTACCTCCTACAGATTTGAATGTTGGCAAATTATTCATACCGCGCACAGGCACACATTTCTACTGGCAATGTACGCAGAGCTGAAAAAGCCTGTGATGAATTATATTTTCATCTGCTTTCCAAGTTTTGACAATTAATCCCTCCCACTGAAATTGCACCACTTCAGCTCTCTGAGCAGACTTGCAAAGTGCCGTCGGTTTTTAGATAACCCAATAATATTTCCATCGCTGACCTTCAAATCTCTGTTTCCCACTAACAGATGACTAATGATGTCAGGGTGCTGCTTATTCACTCCTGGACAGATAAGTAGGCGGAGTTATTTATAACGCAGTGCTGATCAGAATAAAAGCACAAAGTGTGTGCCCAACGTATAATGAAAGAAGACAAAGTAACAGCGTGAAGGATAAAGAATACACATGTGCATCAAATATAGGTACGTTTTATTTTTCCAAATAAATGAGGAAACAGTTACGCAAAAGAGATTTACACGGGCTGTCTCAGCGCTGCCGAACTTCAGCTCCCGAATTTGTCACCCACTGTTTATGTAAAAGAAAAAGGCTCTCTGCTGTGAAACAATGGAGGCGTTATAAAAACGTATATTGGATTTCCTCCGCTGCCCTACAGCCACCTCTGAGCTGCTTGCTGGTCTCTGGCAGCGCCGAGGAAGAGGGAGTTTCAGGGGGGAACACGTCTGTACTTGGCACTGCCCAAGTCCGCGTGAATCTGGAGAACCGGCAGCGACGCCCCGACCAGAAGATGCTCAGGGAGGGACCTCACGCTCTGCTTCTGCCCCGCGTCCCCAGGCCCCCGGGCAGTCAGCACTGCTCAGCCTGGCAGGCTGACAATCCCGCCTTTATCCAGCAGCCTTAATTTCAAAAACAAATTATTTCATTGATTCTCCTCCCTCTGCCTTTTATCTTTCCAAGATGATCCATTCTCTTCTTCCAGACTTAACCAGCCCCACCCAAACCCACCGACAAGCCAGCCCAGCACTGATGCTATTGCCTGTGCTGTTTCAGCATTTACAAAGTCTGAAGATTCAGTCATGAAATCATATAGATCGAGAGATACAAATGTAAAACAGAAAATTATAGAATGATAGAATGGTTTGGGTTGGAAGGGACCTTGAAGATCATCGAGCGACCCCCCCCTGCCCTGAGCAGGGACACCTCCCACCAGCCCAGGTTGCTCCAAGCCCCGTCCAACCTGGCCCTGAACACCTCCAGGGATGGGGCAGCCACAGCTTCTCGGGGCAACCTGCGCCAGGGGATCACCACCCTCACAGTCAACATTTTCTTCCTCATATCTCATCTAAATCTCCCCTCTTCCAGTTTGAAGCCATTCCCCCTCGTCCCATCACTCCGTGCCCTTGTGAAAAGTCCCTCCCCAGCTCTCCTGTAGGCCCTCTTTTGTAATCCCCAAACACAACTGCTCGCCTGTATTCTGATGGTTTTAACGGTGTCCGAAGGTGGTGTGCCCCATCGCACACTGACATTCCCAGCAGTTCTGCAAGGTTAACCACAGGGACGAGGGCCTGCGGGTCAGCAAAGCGAGAGCTGGCGCTCAGCCTGGAGAGAGATACTCAAACTCACAGGATTTCCCGAAGAGGGAGATTTTGACCTCTCAGGATTTTCTGGCCCATGTTTCAGAAGCCAGCTGCCCAAGGCTCGCCCACCTCCAGCTTTACTAGTGAAAAACAAGCTAAACTATTCTTCAGTGCCAATGCATATTAATGAGGAACTGCAGAACACATTAGACCATTCTACCTTTCAAACCTCATGCATTTAAAAAGCATAAACGGTTTGGCATCGCGCTTCAGCAACACAGCCCTTTTGAAGGGGCTCTATTCTGTGACCCGGAGTCAAATAGGATTCTTTTCGTTTCTTGTTGACCCCAAAACCGGAGCATGTCAACCTATTATGAACATTTTTCTAAACACTAGCAAACTATTTTTTTCCCTCTGTGCTTTAATGAAAGGACATCTGCCCTCGTAATAGATATTTAATAGCAGGCAATTCTCTTTTGAGGTCTAATACACTGAGGTTGCCTTGCAGTGACTACCTGTTAATAGACATTAACGATTACAGAGCCCCAGTAAATAGGATAATTATAAATGACTTAATGTCAAAGAACTATGCAAAATTCCTTGAAAGGAATAACTTAGTAAGAGAGGGCAGAAATACTGCTTTACAGTTATCAAAACTAAAGGGTTTTTAAATTTAAAAAGAAGAACCATCTTCAAGAACCATCTCACCATACCAAACCCCAGACCGGGTACTCACAACAATAAGCGCTACGCATGGCAACCGCACAGAAAGTCCTACCTGTTCTTGACTTTTCACCACTTAAAACTTTTACGCAGCCCCACACGCTTGTGGGTAGGTGGTACTGACACAGCCCCACATAATTCAAACACTTACCAAAGACAGGAAAATAGCAGGAAACTGTTCAGTCAATGGGAAGCTAACAACTGAAATGGGTTGCTGAATCTGCGCTTTGCTTTTACACAGTGAATTTTCCTGGGCAGACACCTATCCGACAGGGGGTTAAATATCATCTCTGAACTAAAGCCCTCACTTTAGGACATCAATTGAAGCTCATATCTAAGTTGCTCCACCTAAAAACCTGACACGGGCCAGAGCGGGCGAGCAGCAGCCGGGCTGTGACGTGACCGCGGGCAGGCGCGCTGTGCGGTCTGCTCCGGGCAGGGGAGGCACAAAACACAAATATTACACGAAGCTATTTGGCACCGCGAATGGTAACTAGAAGCACACGCACACATCTGCCACGAGGTTAAGAAAACCTTGTATTTGCTCTGAAATCTCTAGAATAGACTCTACGTCTATAGGTAAAACATACAGTGTTAACGCCATGAAAAATAATCTACAGTTTAGCATTCAGTAATCGTAAGTGTTACCGTAACTCTGATGTAATTCCGACTTTGGCCATTCAACAAACCGCAGAGGTTCGAACAGTGCCAGTCAGCAGCCAGAGAATGGTAAATCCCGGCGGCTCGGGAGCCCCATCGCGGAGCTGCGGCCGGAAGGCTCTGCGACGGCACTGAGCAGTTAATGCCGACGTTTTAATGTATTGCCGCGTTCGACACTGAGGTATATATTGTATTTTAATTTAAAAAAAAAAATTAAAAATCACTTTGCCTCTCTCAGTTTAATTAAGCGTGAATATGGTGCCCCTAGCACAATGTGTTTGCAACCAGCAGAAGCAGGGGAAGCAACTTAAATGATATTTTATCAATTATTCAGACACAATCACCGCCGCTACTACACAGTCTGCCCATACAAACTTTTTCTAGCACATCTCATTCCACCGATTTTGATATGAATTATTCACTAAAGCATTGGAAAAATAATACCTAGTGAGAAGTGAAATGCTTTGCAAAATTGTGTCTGTTTTGCCAGAAAAATTTCCGACAAAATCAGAAGACGTCAAAATATCCTTCTCAGTCTTAAACAAAATGTTTCAATTTTCCCCAATCAAAATAATTCTTCATTTCAAAAGCCTGTAATGATGAATCGTGCAAAAAATTGGAAATAAAGAAGCATTCTGAATTTATAAAAATATCTTGCTTCTACCAGAACAATATTTACATCATGTTGTAAAGAGGACAGCCTCTCTAAGAAGGAAGCCCTCTCTCCAGCTCTAATTATTTCAACCACGCAAAAGCATCCACATTTAGCACTTGAATTTTGTGACTTTGCCATCCTTGTTCTTGTGATTGTTCCTTAACCAGGGAAATACAGCATTTGTTTAAAAGAAGGATAAGGCACGCCAGTAATCATACTTTATTTAGTAAACCCAACTGTTACTACGCAAATTATTAAAAAGAATGCTATCTAATCCCTGAGAAAATCATGTGTTAAAGTGGATTAATTAAAACGAATATCGTGACTTTTACACAAGGCATTTTATCCCGTTTTTACATCCGGCACATATCAATTCATAGTTGGAACAGACGCGACGAACATATCAAAGGAAAGCAATTTAATAGTTAAACCTGAAAAAAAGTTTACTTTTTCCTACAAACAAAGGGACGCGGTACGAGTACAGACAGTCTGTACTGCACACAGCCTGTGGTCAATCGCCCGCAGTTGCTGATGGCATTTTAATTCTCCGAAGCAGAAGCGTTTGAGTCTCGGCAGCTCTGCTTTCCCGGGTGCCGTGCGTAACTCCGGCAGCCGCGGGCTGTGCTGCGCTTCAAAGGAAACGGGGAACCAGCTCGGGACGTCTTCTTCCACCCCGCCCCGGCGTGACCTCCCGCTGTACAGATGCCACCCGTGAAACCGGGCTGACACCGCGTTTGCAACCTGACTGCTCCGATTTCACACAGCGCTTCTGGAGCGTTACGGTAGAGGACAATGAAAAAGATAAGCCTTAAACGGAGTAGCTCAAGCTTTGGAAACACTGCCAAGCTTTATCACGAATTAATTTCTCTTTTAGTTTGGGAACAAAAAGTATGACAGTGACTGTTTTCCAGCTTTTCATTGTTTCGATCGTCTCCAAGTTTCCCCTTAGGCAGCGAGGGCTGCAGGGAACGGCCCCATCTTTTGACTGTGCCTGAAAATCCTCGTGCTCCACAAAGCATGTCAATAGCGAACAGTCTTTAAAGGAGACGCTTATGTTAAAACGAGTATAACGAAGTCCCGTGCAAAAGCGTACCTCTTCAAAAGCCAGAAACAGGGATGGGCATCTGGAGGTATACCCAATAGGTCTTCAAATAGGCCACCTAAGTTCTACTACCAGGAACTCTGGGGATGAAAGGATTAGGTATCGAACTCCAGAAAAACTGCTGGGGAATCCTTCTGTCTGCTGAAGGACGAACATCAGCGTGTCTGAGAGACAGAACCAGCTGCTTTCGGAGACCGGATTCTTTTCACTCAAACCAGGAAGAGTTTACTTTGGGGACTTAAATCTAAAACGTCGCTTGGGATTTCTCACTAAACATTCATATCTTTCTAATAAAAAAAAAATAAAAAATCTTTCAGCAGTATTTAAATGCATTTGAATAAAGCGACTCTTAAAATATTTTTTCAAGCATTTCTTCCTTTCAAAAGAGCACTCTGTTTAATAAGGAAGACATCAGCGAAAAATAAAACAAATCGCATTTGAAATCCAAGGTGATGCACACCTTAAAGAGAAAAATTACTTCCTTAGACATGCTTATAATCAGCTCAACGCCATCATCCAACAGCTCTCCCTTCAACATTAATCATACCACAGAGCGTGTTTGCGTCCAGATTTCTGTCTCATGTTGGCTTTGTTCCCTTTGCCCCGTTACTTCCAGAAAATACAACACAGAGACTCGTAACGACATACCAATAAAGGAATTCTGCATTAAGGCTAATTACACTCACACAAAATCTTCAGGTACCTTTTCCTTCTGTTGAAGGGAGATGTAAATCTATCCTTTTTTTAAACAACAACGGCCCATTTTATCAAGAGAACGTGAAATCTGGAGAAAAATGTCGTTAGCAGAAATCACCTTGAGATGCACAAAACACCAACTTAATCAACAATTCAAAGATACTGCTGCTTCTTACTTCATCACATATGACAGCAAATGAAAATGTTTTTAATTGTGCAATATTGACTCTTCCTCTAAGTAGACTTTAGAAAGCTTTTACGGCCATTTATTTTCCTGTGTTTCTTGGGAAGGCACAATTTTTCTGAGTCCTTACTACTTCGGGTACAGCCATGACCCCCATCTGTAAAGCTAATAAATAAGGTGTATGTGAAAAAATATATACCAGAAGATGTCCATTTTCCAAAGTGCATTCCTATTGCCCTCTCTTATCTGGCAGCGCTTCAGGAGCCTCCTCTTTTAGTCCACTGGAACACTGCGGATTTCTTACGATACTCGTGTGCTTCAGGGGAAATAATCTGGCAATTAGTGTCAGCTAATGGATACTTCAGAACTTCTCCTCCTATTGCAAAGCTGCATACCCGTCCTCCGGATTACCGTCCCGCTGATGTATTTGTAAAAGGACGTACCTTTAAAGTTTCGTTATTATAGATTGCTACCCACGTTCTGCAACGCACGGGGCATCCTGCTGCCTCGCAGTCCTTCCTGTTCTGAGTGGGGAAAGCTCGTTTTTAATATCTTTCTTTGTCCTCATCTCAACTTCATAGGCAATGAGGGGGGGAAATAAAAAAAGGGCAGGCAAAAAAAAAAGGGGAAAAAAGACAAAAGATTTTCTTTGTCAGGCTGAACTCCCAAGACTCCCCTTACACAGTATAAAAATCTGAAATGCGTGTTACTCCTGCTATTTTTTGTATCTATAATTCATTTCATCAGTCTTTCTTTCACGTATCCATAAAGTGATTCAAACAACAGAGATGGTCTGAGTAAATACAGAGCTGGCTTCCATTTTACGCCGGGCACAACGAGGCTTGCGGGCACGGAATTTCAGCTATTACATTTAACACCGAGAACTATTGCCTCTCGAACATACGAAGTTGTATTAATCTCCAACAAACGGGGCTTTGGCTCTCACTCAGGGTACATCACTATGCAGTGCTACTTCCATAATAGCTTTAATTAAATCTGTTCTCTTTTGGGTGAGGTTGGAGCCCACAGAAGGGCACCGTGCGCTGCCTGAGCCTTTTGGCTATGACACTACTAATGGCCAAAGCATCGCACGGGCCAGTCTCAGTTTTAAGACGCCCCGCTAAGGTCCTTCCCACCCACAGCAGAGTAGCAAGAGGCAAAAAGACAGCCAGCGCGGGTGACGCGGGTATTTGTGCCTGGCCAAGCGAAAAGCCCATTTTGTTGATGCACCACAGGAGAAACAGCAGCACTGTGTTGCTCCGCCAATTGTGGAAAAACGTCTTTTGTCTTAAGAGGTGACTAACAGAGCTACCACCGACGACGGCGGGGATATACTGGGAGGTCCACTGGGGGCTTATCTTTGCAGACGTTTCTATATACTCAGATACTCAAAACGGATCTTCCTCTCCTCTTTCTCTACAATTCCATGGGGTCAGGCGCAGCTATGGCCCAGACAGAAACAACAGAAATGGTGACAACGAACAAGATTTGGTTCAGCTCCATGACAGTCCTCCCCAGCTGGGATCCAGTTCGGGACTCAGGGTATTAGGTGCGGGTTAAAGAGCTCAACAAAATATCTCCGGCGCAAAGATTTTGCACCTGAGGCAGAAAAAGAGTCAAACAGCAAAAGAATCACCATTCCCATTTGCAGGAAGAAGTGAGTTGCGCGACATCCCACGGGCGACATGGAGTAGAACGCAAGCCGCGAGGTGGTCAGCCCAGCTTGGTCCGGCAAAAGACGGTGCACACATGATACTACTGCTTAAGGATCTCTGAAATTAAAAGGATTTTGACCCCCACACGGAGCCATAGGGAGTCCATATCCATGAAAAATACAAACCACACCAGAAGGACTAAGCAAGACAGGCAGAAAGAAAATGCGTACGCTTTTTATGGAGGTCGCTGAAATGGATTTTCCTTTTATAACGATGCCGCGGAGCTCAGTAGGAAAGCTGATTTCTCCTGCGAGCGCACAGCAGTTGCTCCCTGCCAGAGCTGCTGTTTGAGTTTAATTGGAATACACAGCACTTTTGTAACATTTATATCACGAAGAACATTTAAGAAAAGCAGAAAGACCCTTTCAGTTCGACACGCTCACTTCTGCGGTGACCCCGAGCACTGAGCCCCAGTGGAACTACGAGCCACGGAGGGATTTCTTCGCTGCCTGTCCCCGCCAGCAGCCCCAGCGGCAGAAGCGGCTGCTCGCAGAGGAGAAGAAAAACGGGCCAAAACTGGGTAACTTGGGGGACTGGCGACGGGGTAGGGAGCCTTTGGCCTACAGGTCACTGCTCCGGATCCCGCACAGGGCGTAGCAACCAAAAAGCGATTGCCATCACGTGGAGGTTCAGCGGCCTCAGAGAAGTCACTTAAACGGCTTCGGCTTCACCCGGGCACCCGCGGCACAGACAGCACTGTTACAATCAGCAGAACCGCGCGGTCGTCAGCGATGCCGAACCTTTGGGCGTTTTTCTACATTTCCAGAAACAGAACGGTGTCACTGAAAAAATCCTGTAATGCTTCTTTTGAGCAAGAACATTTATCATAAACCTGAAGACTTGGGGTTTTTTCCATTTCTATCATTATTTTAGATTTATTTAGCTTTCTTCGGTAGTTTTCCTTCCCTTTCCCCATGCTGTAGGTAAGAAGATAAAAGTCTCCTTAAAATGACTTTTCCTAAGGAGTAATTTACCCGAATACTGTGAGGTGAAGAACTGCCGCGGCTTCAAAGGCTGGGGAAGGAGAAAAACCTGCTGAGGAAAACTGCCACAACTTTGCAGGGAAACAGAATTATAACCCAAGCGTGTCCAGATGAAGCTAAAATCCTCGGTCCGAAGCGGAGCGGCGGCGCCTGCCCGGACACCCGGCGCTCCCCCGCCACTCCTGGCGGCGCGGGCTGCCACCCCCTCCGACCGTCTCCAGCCCGATGCCGCGTCCCAGGGGACACCCGGCTTCCGAGAGCGACCGCTGCCACCCACCCCGCGGCCTCCCGCCGCGCCTGTGCGCCCGTTGGGCCCAAACATTACACACACAGTAATTCTAACTGAAAAATTCCGATTTTTCAGAGCGATGGGGTGGGGGTCTACAAAATCATAGAATCATAGAATGGTTTAGGTTGGAAGGGACCTTGAAGATCACCGAGTTCCAACCCCCCTGCCATAGGCAGGGACACCTCCCACCACACCAGGTTGCCCAAGGCCACGTCCAGCCTGGCCTTGAACACCTCCAGGGATGGGGCCTCAACACCCTCTCGGGGCAACCTGTGCCAGTGCCTCACCACCCTCACAGGGAAAAACTTCTTCCTAATGTTCAATCTAAACCTGCCCTCTTCCAGTTTGAAGCCATTCCCCCTCATCCTATCACTCCATGCCCCAGTAAAAAGTCCCTCCCCAGCGTTCTATAGAACTTCAAGAGAAATTTTAGTTGCTACAGAGCAACTTCAAGATGAGAGCATAAGGACTGCTACCGATGGGGTTTGTACCTACTGTATATCTGAAAGAGACTCCGTACGTGCCTGCCCGCACCGCGCAGTCGGGAGCCGTGCAGGGGGATGGCTCTTCAGGACACACGCTCACGTTGCCCGTCGCAGGCTTTGATGCCTTTGTTCTCATTGAAGCAGTGACCGTCTCTGCTTACGGATGTATGACTTGCTCCATGCAGACAGACAGTCCACGGATGCCCAAAGTGCCGCTCGCCCGTCCGGCTCTCCCTCTGCCGCCATTCACAGCATCCCACACCAAAAACACGGGGAAGAGCCTCCTCGATATTGTAGCAAAGTGCCAAAAATAGGCGCTTTATTTGTTCACCATTTTGAACAAATCATCACAGAAAGGATTACTCAGCTGTAGCTGTTTAGTGAGAATTTTTCAACCCTTTCTATGTAACGATATCGCTTTCTGCGATTACCACTAAGCCCAGTGACGTGACTCTACCGTGGCTCGTAGGTGGGACAGCACCTCCTCCAGCGTCCCCAACAGCGTCGACAAACCCCTCACAACTGAGAAGCAGCTAACCATGTCCTGCCACCAAAGCATGCGGGAAAGCTAACGCCACGACTGAATTCAGGCGGAGCCGTTCCTGTTGTGTTTTGTATTCCGGTTAATATTCCTGATTTTATCAGTCACCTTCCGTAGGTGCAGATGTTACAGCAGCGGCCAGACAGTTAGTCGCAGTTTAACAGTTAAAGAGATGCTTGTGCTAAATAAACGCGTGCAGTTCCATTGTGGAAATTCCGTGTTCAATAGGTCTCATCAAACCGTGTGCCTTAACAGCACGTTCAGCTGTAGAGCACAACACGCAGGGCAACAGCGCAAGAGCCTCGACCAGTCCTGTTCTACTCTGTAGGTACATGCGATGTTTCTGCAGTTGGAAAACTCACACACACACACACACAAAGGATTTCTTTGCTGATGAAAAAAATGTTTCTGCATATTTATGGTAACAGCTCTGCAAAGTACTCAGAGCATTATGCAATTTATACCGTTATGTAATTATGTATTACCCAAATGTAAGATTATTTTTAAACAAAAAATGCTGCAAATATTCGTAAGATGCAAAGACACTGGTGAAAAGCTAGCAGTACATGACAATAAAAGTGCCATATTCACTGTGAAACTTCACATGCTTCACACTGCAAAGTGTTACCCAACAACACCAAAGATATGCTACATAGATAGTTAGAATTCAACTCAGGGGTATGAAAGATTCCCGAGTCCGTAACAGTCACTGCAGGAACCATCCATTTATGTACATCCACAAAAGCAAACAATGCCTTTGCTATTTAAGAATAAGAGAGAGATTACAAAAGAGCCAACCTCTAGTGAAGTACATGAATGGAAGTCCCGAGGTGTCTTTCTAGAAGACCCAGAACTCTTACAGCAAGCTGGGATTTTGTAAAGGTTAGGCTGCGCGATTCTGCCTTTTGATCATCTTGCAATAAATGGCCCATTTATTTAACTTTTTGGTTTCTTTTTGACATATTAGTTAGGTACTCTATGTAGTTTGACCTATAATTCTCAGCTCAGCGGCCAGGCATATTTCATAGCGTCAGTATTCTTCACGTTTAGGTATGTCTGTAGAACAATAGCCAGTTCTATTATACAAACCAGTTTTAAGCACTGTAGATAAAAATCTGGTCCCAATGAAGCATCATGGCTTCAGCAAAACAGATATTATACCATATATTATGTAATTATATTCCTGTAGTGAGGAAGAAACGAAAAGTATCTCAATGAAGTATAAAAGCAATTAAGTTAATTGCTATCCTATAATGTTTTAAGGGAATGCTCTCCTTCCCCAAACCCTCTAGTAGGTTTCCACAGCGATGATTCATTTTCCATCCTCAGCTTCGCAGGATGACTGCAAAAGCCTACAGGAAATCACTGACTTGGATACAGGAGACCGACTGAGGACCATGAGTGAAGCAGAGACTTTTCTTTATCAAATTCCCGTCTGCACCAGTTTGCAGAACTACCCAGCACATCCCGAGAGCCGTGCTTTCGCGTTCCAGACGCGAGGGGCTACCGCAGAAAAAGGACGGGAAAAGATCGACCTCAGCGAGGAGAACTGAAGAAAGCCCCAGCGACCCATCACACCGTACTGCCCGCGAGTCCTAACGCTCAAGCTGAGAAGCATCGGGCCGTGACGGCCCCTTCCCTAAAGGCAAAGGCAGTGGGCGGGATGGCGTTTGCCCCTACAGCCGCCGGGAGGCAGAGCCTGAACTCCTCCTGCTGACCTGAAGCCCCCTCCAGATGCTGCGCAAGGCAACAGCCGGAGAGGAGCTGCGGAGCGGTAACCGAGGAGTGCCACCAGTGCCAGCGTCGCCCCAGGGCAGCGCGCAGACCTGTGCTGCAAATCGGCGGAGCCCGCAGCACGCTGCCCGGAGCAGAGGCGGGTGGGCAGGGATGGCAGGAGAGTGACGCACAACGGTTGAGGGTTTTTATTCAAAATGGAATTTGAATAACCTAGGAGACAAAGGACATCTTTAATAAGGCAACACATGGATGATGGGGAGCAGCTGCTTTGCCATGGTTTAACAGCAGCAGCAAGGACGCGGCACAGGGAAACCAGGGGAGGGCAATCTCTTGGGATAGTTATGGGTGGCCAATCCCATGCATGCATTTCTGCTCCCAAAATCGGATCTAGCTAAAAATTCTCCACAGTCACCATGACCATAACATTCCCTGAAGCTCCTCAGGCCACAGCCAACCTGCTCAGGGAATTTCCACTTCTGCCACATCCTCCCCGTCTGTATTCCTACATCCCCATACTCCTCGTCCTTGTGCCAGAAGACACATCTCGGCCTGTCCCGCAGCAAGCTCCCCCGGGCAGCTGCAGGCAGCCGACACTCGCTGCCACCTCCGCATCTACCAGGGAAACCATCTGAGCTTCTCGCTCGGAGAATGACTCCTCCGTGGCTCCGGAACTGCCCCCTGCCACCGCAGGGCTGTCAGAAACCCACGGGCGCTGCGGGAACTCGGAGTTCAAGCGAGAGGCTTGGCAGGAAGAGAGGGGAGTGCACTCTTCCAGTCTCCAACACGTACCTTGTGTTCATCTGCAGCAATGGTGCACCACAAGCTTTTGAAAAAAAGATGATGTTAAAGCCTTTCTCCTATGAGAAATGACGTTAAAGACTCTCTGGCTCTCGCCCCGCCAAGCTGGGTACCTCCTGCTTTCTTTAACCACAAGAAATCCAGTTACTTCATACACGACCTCTTCTATTTCTCTCCCATTCTGTCCAGTCCGTGGCGTTTGCACTTGGAACCCCTTTGTTCCAGTTTCTCTGTGCGCATTATCCACTAAATATTATTCTTCTGGATGTCTGTGAACATCCGGAATCTAGAACCTGGGGGTTCTAACTGACAAGGGGCTGAATATGAGCCGGCACTGTGCCCGGGTGGCCAAGAAAGCCAACGGCATCCTGGCTCGTGTTAGAAATAGCGTGGCCAGCAGAAGCAGGGAGGTGATTGTGCCCCTGTACTCAGTACTGGTGAGGCCACACCTCGAGTGTTGTGTCCAGATTTGGGCACCTCAATACAAGAGAGATATGGAGGTGCTGGAGCAAGGGCAGAGGAGGGCGACGAAGCTGGTGAAGGGCCTGGAAAACAAATCCTATGAAGAGCGGTTGAAGGAGCTGGGACTGTTTAGTTTGAGGAAGAGGAGGCTGAGGGGAGACCTCATCACTCTCTACAACTATTTGAAAGGACACTGCAGAGAGGTCGGTGCTGGGCTCTTCTCACAGGTCATTAATGCCAGAACAAGAGGGAATGGCTTCAAGCTCCAACAGGGGAGATTTAGACTGAACATTAGGAAAGAATTTTTCCCAGAAGGAGTGGTTGGGCATTGGAAGAGGCTGCCCAGGGAGGGGGTTGAGTCACCATCCCTGGAGGTGTTGAAGAGCCGTTTAGATGTGGTGTTGGGGGATATGGTGTAGAGGAGAACTCTGTAGAGTAGGGTAGATGGTTGGACTCGATGATCCCAAGGGTCTCTTCCAACCTGGACAATTCTATGATTCTATGATACCTACGGAATGACGTAGTTTCTATTCAGATGAATACCCAGTGTGTTTAACATAACAAGCACTCCCCAGCCCGAGGTAGGGCGGACAGCCGGCACACTGTCAGTGCGTTGCCAGACAATGAGTTTGTGGGCACTGCCCCTCGAGCAGGTTGCCCGTTAGCTCACATATATGTGTTCTCCTATTAATTATGTCAGCATGGCCAAATGACACCGTGATGACTATATTCCTCACCGATGCTGCCACCGGGCACGCAGCTCACGCTCTCAGCCATGAGCATACAGAATTATTTAACGTCTGTTGAGTTTTGGAGGGGTGAAAGAAACGGGACTTAAAATCCTTACTCTTGTGTTAAAACCAAACCCTGGAAGGAACAGTATCAAGGGATGAGATAAACGCCGAGGGTATAAGGAATTAATGATACATGAAACAGCATCCTTTTGCTCTCTAAGTGATCCTGCAAATCAGGGGTATCAAACAAAGGTCAGGGAAGTAACACTTGGAAAGCTACAAAAATAGAGCAGTTAGGGGGAAAAAAAAAAAACCATAAAAATGCCACTATCGTATCTTTTTTAACCCCCCCCCCGCCTAAACATCTAATCACACGGGAAACACCTGAGCGCCCGTCTCCTTTGATCTACAGTTTGCGTCTGGAGCTGAGCAAGCCGTAACTTTCCTTAAGTTCTTTTCTTGTCAACGGGTAAAATACCTCACAAGCAGGAGAGCTGTGCGTATTGATTAGGAATTCCTCGGGTGTTTTAGCGGTTCCCACTTGGTGCCCGCCAGGCACACATTCCACACGCGGCAGAAGCGTCAAAACTATACCTCTACATCCAAAAACTCTTCCTACATTTCACCCTGTGGGAAAACAACCGCCATTTCCTGAGGTATGGAGGCCTCATTCTATCGAGCAAAAAGGCTCACAAACGCAGTTGGCGTAGGCGGCCCCACGCGGCACGGCCCCGCGTTGCGGCGCTGCCCCGGCCGGCGCAGGAGGGGCTACTTGGCGGCGTGCTGCAGGCAGCCAAATTCCTGAAACAGTTCGGAATTTACTGCGCGTAATCTCTCCCATCCCGTCAGAATAATCTTAATTTTCACCTCGGGTCGCTCCAGAGTACTTGTGAGAGAGAAGAGTGTGTGCCACTCTTCGCCCCGGCGCTGCCCCTCAGCTCCGCGGAGTCCCGGGCGCGCGCCGGGAGCACAGCGTGCGGCTGTACAAGAGCTTGCCAGCCATTAAGGAGTGTTCGGATTGCCTCGGTAGCCTTGCTCCCTCATTCCCTGAGAAATTCTACTGGGTAAAGCTGAGAAAGAAGGAAAAAAACCCAAAAAAAACACAACGCACCAAACCAGGAGGAAAAAGAGCAAGACCCCGCTCCGAGTGAATTCGTTATTTCCATCTTCAAGTAAGCGCCTTACTGCATTCTCCCGGGCACCGGCGCGCAAACAAACAATAGCTAATGCTGAATTTCTCATAAAAGCACGATCAATAATTGAGCTATAACCGTGGTATGGTTTGTACGCGGTTTGAGTTTCAAACTTGGTAATGACTTTAGATCACCCGTCGACAATTGTTCACCGTTTCCACGTTTTCTTACAGTGCCAGCACAGCAGGATCCCCTCCTCTCGAAAAAACGGGCTTGTCCAGAAACCATCCGGTCAGCCTTACATTAATGGATGCCTTAACTTTATCCCACAGTAACGGGAAGAAAGAGTTGGGTTATAGGTCAGGCGCAGCACACTCAGGCGCCCTGAATTTTCCCTGCTGTATGCCTGATGTAAGAAATAGGAGATATCCGGCAGCCGCACCTCGAGTCGCTAGCTAATAATTAACTATTTATGATTTCATCTCCTTGCCAATTTTATACTGCACTCTGAAGGAGGCAAACTGTATTAATCTGATACAAAGACCTATTGTTTGGAAAAATAAAACCTCTCTTTACGAGATCTGCATAGCCATCTGAAACGCGCTTTATTTACCTCTGCACTTCTGTTTAATGTGTATTTGGGACTATAACGTACCGTTTAAGTGCGCTCTCTCAAGCGCAATACTCTTCTCCCCCCGCTAATTGTGGAAAACGTAGATTTTTTGCACAGTATCAGAAAACGAAAGAAGGTCATGACATTCTAGTGGGCTTTTTTATGCCTTACGAAACCTTCATTAAACTTTGAGGAGACACGGCCCTGAGTGGCTCGGGAGAAAGCAAAAACCTCCCCGTGCTTCTGGGGAACATCACCTGTAATTTATTCACTTTGAATGCTTTTTATGGTGCAGCGCAAGACAGATGCATGACACGATTCCAACACCCACAAACCCGAGGCACGAAGTAATTGAATCCATAACCAGAAGCCGGTAAATGGGCAGACTTATGAGTTATTCTGTAAGAGTTACACGGAGAACAGCTTGCTTCACCATCATTATTTTGCTGTAGTGCAGAAATCACGTAATGAGGACTTCACGCTGTTAGGATCCTAACCCTTGATTGTTAGAACATTTCAGTCGTATTAAAAAAATGATACATTGCAAGCAGATAGGGAGAAAAATAGTAATTGGGAGCTCAGCAGTGGGTTAAAGCCACAATTTATTTACCATTTCCCTCACATTAGATGAACCATTAATAGGACTATTAATAAGGATTCTGTATTGGGTTTGTCACGTGGCAGTAATGTATCAAACTATGCTGCTGCCAAAGGCACGTTAGTATACTTTTCTTAAGGCTACAGGAGAATCTTATCTATTCTAAAATTACTGAAAAACGTGAATTTTTACTGTTGCTTGAATCAGGACGTGACCTTTGAAGAGAGGCAAAAACAATACATCCATCCGATGATATTGATTTCTCAGTTACACGAGGTGAATGCATTAAGGAAATTGAATTACAAATTAAAATTCTGCACTGATTTATTAAAAATAAGGTGCTGATGAAAAGTGATTCTCTTTACAAGATGCTCTTCTAATTTCCATTGCAATTGCTATCACCACTGTAGTCATTAGAGCCCAGGAAAGCTGGTTCTATTTTTGGCCATGTAGTTATAATTCAGAATTGTTTCAGGCTTTTTTCTGCGTTACTTTCCCATTTAATTTAGCTTCATGCTTTGGTCTATGTCCCGACAAGAAACCCCACCCTCCTTCCCCAGTTGCTCAGACGCCCAGAGCAGCTCCAGAAATGGGGAGGCGATGGAGGGGCAGCTTGGCCAAAGCCTCTGACGCCTGCAAACGTGAACGCGTTTGGCTGCGGTAACATAATACCTCTTACCAGTTCACTTACGCGTTGTTTGTCACTTGGACTTTAAAGAAAAGTCACTGTTTCAAGATAAAAACAACAAAAATATTCCTCTTAAAAATATCTCAAGTGAAATCAGTCAAACCGATTTAGGCTTCTGCTGTGGCAACTTCTCAAGGTAGATACTGCATGGCTTTTATTTTCAAGTTCCCGAGATGAAATCATTATAGAAAGTATTCATTTTAATAGTTCATAGATTAACCGAAAGACGAGTTCATAAAAATAATGTGTATATGACATCGTTAAGTATAAAAAATCTCCTATAATTTTTAGCTATTCCCAGTTCATTGACTCAAAGGAGAAATGTACTTTGGAACAGATTTCGATTTGTTACTTGTGTATATATACACACACACACAGACACATATATTTATTTTATTTTATTTTTTAAAGCAATACACCGTAGGTCAGTGTCAGAACACCCACTTTTAAACATGAACCCCGCCGCTGCAGACAACCATTAGATGAAAAGTCACAACACAATAAACAGGCAGAGTTCTGATCTCAGGCTGGGACGAGAACGGAGCAGCTTGCTTTGAAATAATTATTTTACTGCAGAGCAGAAATGGCATAATGAGAACTTCACGCTGCCAGAAGCTGTAACCCTTGATTGCTGGAATACAGCTGTCACATTAAAAATGACACATTGCCCGTGGATTGGCATAGCTGCAGTAATCATAGACCTCACATCTGCGCTACGCTTGCCCAATTAAGGAGATTCTTAGCGCAAGTCTAGGCCAAGGTTAATGAAATTATTTAATATGCTTCATTGCAGCGGTGTTGTTCAAAGAAATAAATGGAAAGGTACGTTAAAACTTATTATTCTAATTAACAGGAAAAAAATGAAGAGCCGGAACCTGTTGCTCTAACAAACCGTCTTTAAGAAACCACTGCACAGAAGTATGGGTGGTTTACCCAAACCCTTCCGTTATAGCTATATACTTTACGGGTAAATGCTTAAACCAAAGAAAACCATCTTCATCACAAGTAGGGAAAACAACCTGAAGCGCATCTTCAATGCAGATCACATTTCTACGTGAAATTCCACATTTCGATATGAAATCCTACTCCTGTGAGCACGAGCCAGGCGGCCTTCGTTGTGTCTCAGCTCTACTATACACCTCCAAATACAACGAACGCAGCGGTACCTGCAGCCTGGCACGGCACACGGGGCTGTAGCAGCCCACAGGAGAACAACCGGGCTGGGACTGACCTACACTGGTTCCAACCAAACCAAAAGCGACTCCTTTCATCGCCGATACCGTCGGCCCAACAAAATACCGCCTTACGTAGAAACTTGCCTGTAAACTTCCACATTTCAGAAGGAGGGCAATAACATACTGAAGTTTCACCGACCGGTATTTCCTTATGGTCGATATCTTCACTATCGTAATTGTGACAATTTTAAACACTCGGACAAGCTTTTGCACCTTGCCGGGGGGACAAGCTGTAGCTCTGGAAATAAATACCTTACAGTTAAAGCCCAGCCAGAACCCATTTGAAAAGTCCTTTCTCCACTCTGAAGACTTTAGGAAGTCCAGCAAAACACACATTATACAGTTCCCGATGATCTAAGCAGTGCTTTGATACGGTAAATATTACAGAAAAGGAAAGAAGAATCTTCACTAATTAACATTTGGCGACAGGAGAAAGGGAAAGAGTTATTAGGAACCCTCCGGCTGGGTTCAGCAGCGGCGAGGTTAAAAGTTACCAGCAGTAAGAACAAGGAACGCCACAGGTCCCAGAGAGGTCCGTGTTGTCATGGTCCCATGGTTTAGTGACTGGGCGGGGACACCAGGAAAAGAAAACCGACTGGGCGCTCCAGCGGGCTGTGCGGTACCGGCGCTACGCTTTTGGTTTGTGGTTTGGTCTTTTGGTTTGAGGAGTTTTTTATTGGTGGTTGTTGGTGGTTTTTTTTAAACTTTGCATAAATTATTTGAAACAGATGAGGAAGACATGGAAGCCTCCCCAGAGCTGGTACTTGGGGCTCAGCATGAGCTCAGCACCCGAGTGCAGTGCGGCGGCGCAGACGCAAACCTGCCCGACTCCATGTCTGGGGGAGAATGAAAGGAGGGGGAAAAGTTAAGAAAAAGAGAAATGCCATGTGTGTCACGTTGACAACCTTGAGCAATCTGAAATCAATTTAGGAAGAAGTTTTCCCTGTGAGGGTGGTGAGCCCCTGGCGTTGCCCAGAGAAGCTGTGGCTGCCCCATCCCTGGAGGTGTTCAAGGCCAGGTTGGACGGGGCTTGGAGCAACCTGGGCTGGTGGGAGGTGTCCCTGCCCAGGGCAGGGGGTGGGACTGGATGATCTTCAAGGTCCCTTCCAACCCAAACCCTTCTGTGGTTCTATAAATCGTGCTCAAAAGTACCAAATTTTAGCTTAATAAATTTGGGACTTAATGTAACAAAACCAAAAATCAGATTAATTTTGCTGTGCTGTGTTTTGCGAGGGTGTTTAGATCCCGTTCTCCCAGCAACTCACTCCATTGCCCACAGTGACGGCAGCGTCAGAAGAGACAGAGGAAAACGCCCAGGAATTGCCTGAAGAAACGCAGACCTATTTTTTGCCCTACGGCATTTGTTTGTCCAGACTGAGCAGTTAACTGAGCCAACAGCCCATAGGTACGATGTGGGTAGGTACAACTAGATATAGAGCATAGCACTTGCACTCAAAAATTACCCTTTGAATGGTAGCAGGCAACAGGAAGGTTATTAGTCCACTGTTTGGAAAAAACTCACATTGACAATGAAGTCTTCAAACTATCTAGCCAAATATTTCTCTTTCTGTGTGCAGACTACCCTGGAGTGAGTTAGTACTACGCACAACGCATTCCGCACCCCCTCATTGTCATTTCTCTGTCTGTCTCGCTACGATTTGGCAATAACTGAGATAACCATGGAATAACTTAAACACCAACATCACCTGTCAAGATGAACGAAGAATTTCTTTAACGCTGTTGTAACGTGAGCATACCAACACGCAGTGAATAAAACAAATCAGCTGCAGCATAACTGGGTGTAACTATATTAATTTTCAAATTATTTGGGCTTGGACCCATTAGCTGGTACCCCAAAAAGAAACCTTTGTCAAGTAAGGAAATTCACCACAACTGTGAATCCAGTTATTATGATTTTAATGGATACGAAGCCATTTCTACCCGTACAGACTTAGCTCGCCGGGCCGTTTCGTATTTGCGTGCTCCATTAAATACATACACTTACCATTTCCAATTGCGGGGAAAACTCAGGTATTTTTAGTATTTCCTTTTTTAAATAGCTCGACCTGTAGCATCAAATTGTGTCATGCGCGCAGACGCCGCACCGTGCTGCTGCGGTGCCCGCGTCTATCATGGGGCGGCCTACGGGCACCGGGCTTTGCTAAACCATCCTTTAAAATGCGACGAGGAGGATCAGTGTTGAACTCCGTGTAAAAGACGATGTTTTCTACAATTTATGTTCCTATTACTGCCTTTTCCCCGTATCAAGAATGGAGAAGGCTATTTGGGCAACAGGGACTAACAAAGACAGAGGAAAAAAAAAATAATATGCATTTCCGTTGTTTTGTTATTAGGCCTTACCAAAGGATTTAATAAGTTGAATTTTCCTATTAATGCAATTGAAAATTTAATGAGCTTCTTAATTTATGACTTCACTAGGCTTGAATTATAAAACAATAACACAAGCTGCACTCTAATTGCCTGAGTGTGTCTGAAGATGACAGCATGTTTAGGCTTTCACTTTAGCATCTAATCTAAATATATTAACAAATAGCACAAAAATCATTGCAGTTGTTCAAAGATACAGGACAGGTTTAATTATTTTGTGTGACAAACAAACCCCTGCTATTAAAGCATTACCCTTACTGTTCTGTTCCACGCTGCGGTGCAGAAGCTCCAAGCTCTTTGCTTAATATTAATAAAGTTTTGTGGCGCCCTTGAGAGCTTGTTAAGAAAGATTATTCCCACTAAGCCAATCAGCGGAAACGAGAGCGAGCTGGTGGTCTCATGGAAACGTAGGGTCTGAGCCCGGTGTTGGAAGGTACTGAGCGTGCTCAGCACCCACAACCGTGCCCGCAGCTGGAGGCGCGTGTCCCCTCGGAAGAGGGAGCCTGCTCCTCGCCCTGCTCTGGGATTCTGCAGCCTTTTATCCTCAATGACTTTCCCATTCATGTCAAACCTTCCCGGGACCATGCAGTTACCAAAAAGGTCACTGCGCTGATCCGCTACGGGTCAGCAAAAGCATCACCGCGGGGAGTCCCTGCAGCCCGGCACAGCGCAGCCTCCTGCAATCTCCCAACCTCTGCCCGAGCGACACCGCGGAGCAGCGGCTGCGCTCCGCCTGCTCCGGCCAGATCTTACCCGTGCGGACCCTCACTACAGCAGGGTACCCTCAAGGGGTGTTTTCCATATGAACCTCACGTTTTGGAATGCATCTCCCATCATCCCAAACAAAAGTTTTCCTATCAGATAGATATTCTTAACTTTTTCTATTTTTATTTTAGCAGTTTCGTGCTGTTTCATGACTGTTTAATAGTAGTGTTAACTACAAAGTTGTCACACTACAGAGGAGTTGACGTGTTGTGTTAACTTTATTTTTTTAAATTATTGTCTGCACTGTTTTCTTCAAAACAGAAAATACACAAAATCAAAACACCTCATACTGCATTAGTAGATTGGGGAAATTGGTTTGGGGGGGGTTTAAGCATATTATGCCTCGGTACTGCTGATAGTCATAAAAACTGTATTCCAAGAAATACCATTATAAGAGAAACTGAATATTCCAAAATGAAAGTTTCCTAAATTAATCTTGTATCTCCATTTCACTAAAAGTTACATTCTAACCTTGAGTCAAAATCCTGTTTTCACCTGGATCTTAACTGGAAAAAGCATTACAGTAAGTTTCTTATTTTGTCCTCGGGAAGACAGGGTTCTTGCTCAATTACACCACCTTCGCGCTTCGACACCCGCAGTGACACCGTTCCTACGGTTCCTACACCGTTCCTACGGTTCCTACACCGTTCCTACATCCGTCACCGTACCCGTCTGCCCGTCCTCCCACCGGGCGGTGGTAAAGGTGGGGCAGACCCAGAAGTTCCAGAGTTTCTGCAGACACGCTCGGAGCTGGAGGGAGGGGAGGAAAGGAAGGAAGAGGATGCCACTTCTGGGCATCAGTATTCAAGCTGTGTCCCCAGCCGGGCCCTCTCCCCGCCTCCCCCCCCAAAGGAAACGCGCAGGGAGGGACACGCAGAGGAGCAGTCGCGGGGGCTAACGGCGCCATTTGTCACTGCCAAGATTCATCACTGATACAGGATTACAAGAGGGAACGACTGAAAGGTTAAGGATTTATCTAGAACATCTGAAACGGATATTAAACTGAGATTTATAGCAAAGTGCTTAATGAAAATTAATGTTTACTGTCTTAGCTGTTGTAATACTGGCAGCAGGAAGAAACGTGTTCCTCTCGGAGGAGCCACCGTGGACCTCTTCCACGGGTCAGCAGCACCTAAGAGCGGGTCCACACGGTGAACATTTTGTATTCTGACTTCACTGGGCAGAATCTCAGAAAAGAGGGAAGCTCCCAAGGGTGGAGCAGTGTAAGCGCGGGGGCGAGGGCTCCCGGAGACGCCTGTGAGAAAGCGGTTTTCAGTGCCAAAATGTGGATGGCTGCCGGCCGAGACTGAGACCCGACCAGCAGTAACGGCTTTTATAAAAGCTAATAAAGGCAGCTTTATTGGTTTTGTAGAGCCATCATCAGCATTTTCCTTTCAATATCTATCCAATGACATGCTTTTTAAAAGAGTTATAGGCTTGCAAAGATCACTGAAGAAGGCGGCCCAGGAGCAGGAGGGCTGACGTCTTGGGGCCGCGCTCTTACGCAGGTCCACCTGCCTGGGGAGAGACGGCGGGGCTGACCCTCAGGCACTGAGCCACACACACCGACAGGATTCTAGCTTTCACTACATAACCCCGTTACGAATTGCTTAAAGTTCTAGAAGAATACTTCTTTTTTTAATATGCAAAACCAAAGGCTTTCATGCCCATTAAAAATAGCAGCTTCAGTTATAAAAAGAAAGAAGAAAAAAGAGAGAAGAAAATCATTTCAGATTTCCACGTTGTGCTTTTTGCAGTAAGTGTACTTTATCTATTTTTACTCTGAATTCGGACAATGAAAATCAACTAAAACACTTTCTGCTCTTATTAAATGATGTTAACAAGATTTAGGTTCTTAGTGCTGTAACTTACTGTCCAAAACACTACAGAGATTTTTATTTAACTTAAAGTAACTTTTACTTAGAATGAAATCAGCAGTATTCTTACAAAACTATAGGATACGTTGTGTTCTTTACTACCTCTCGATTTCAGTAATAGTGATGCATAGAAGGGAATTTTTATTCAATAGTTTGAACTAGTAGCAGCATTTTACATGTCATGAATATCTGAATATTTATTTATGTTAAAGGAAACATTAAATACAGATAAATATAATTAAATCCAGTCGAAACAAACGGGATTCTTCACTTGACCCAGGGTTTCGGTATCACTTTAGTCTAGTATTCCATAATTCTCTAATTCAATAACAAGTGAATTAGGGTTCCTCAGTCCCTGTGTAGTTTTAAGGCAGAGAAATCCCTATCTGGATTTCTAATTATTTGCAAGTTTCTTCCTTAAACAAAGCCACATGCAGATAAGGGATGGGGGAAAAACATTCAAAACATTAGAAATCCTAATAGGCACTTCTCTCTTAAGATGTTTGTGTATATTCATTTTGGATATTGTGATGCCTTTAGGGTGTTGAAAGAGAAGAAAGAACCCTGAGAACGAGGAGGCGGCACGGTTCTATGGGGAAAATGGGTGCATGGCATTAAAACAGACTAATTCCTTTGGAGGACTCAGAGAGGAGTAAGGTTTAAGCAAAGATACTCCAGCTGGGCTTAGATCTCTGTAGCCTTAATATAACAGGGAAGAATTTCTTTGCATTATCTTACTGACGAAGGTGAAATCATCACTAAAATTACTGGAACGGGCTTATTTCAAACAGTGTCAGTAGCCAGATTTGCAGAATATGACCAGAAAGTAGTATCTCAAAAAAAAAAACCATTAAAACCTCTTCATTTAATAGCCGCATATCCTATCCACATCCAAATTAGTTTGAAACACTCTACAGAGCCAAATAAAGCTTTCCAGCCCCCACACTAAAGATCATGCACGTAGTTCATATATTCCAATCTAGCTTTTACAAGGAATATGTCTACTCTCTACATGGGTCAGTCCAACGTGACGCTTCAGGTGAGACAGGATGTGAGGCCAAACAACCGGATAATGATATCTGAAAATCTACATCATCAAAGGAAGACGTACAGTAAGAACACTGGGAAAATGTCTGTGTCAACAGTGAGTATGTCCATCAACGTTAACATATAAACACAGACAGAACTTGCAAGAACTTCCAAGACAAAGAAGGTAGCACAAAATACGACGGGAAAACCTTCCAGGCAGAAGTCAGGAAAACCAAAAAAAGGCATTCCTTGCTCAAAAGCGCTGCCTGTGATCAGCAACATAACCCTCCATTGAGGACACCACCATTACAATGTTTGCAGAGCACCAGCCACTTTGTTCTTGGTCAATCAGTCAACGTGCACCGCGCTCCCGAGGAGGGCACGTCCGCCCTGTTTCGTAGCCGTGGAGACTGCAGCAGAGAGACGCAGCGATGAACCCAAGCCTACGGAGCAAGTCAAGCACGCCAAGCTCGTAATTTCATGTCACGGCGGCTTTGAAACCTACCACCTTGCAAACTGCTGAAAGTTCAACCCGTTTAAAACCTAATCAGCAAGACCCAAAACGAGCGCTGCCTACATTAGGTAACAAACTCAGGAATTGCCCGACCCGTACTTGGCCATTTACTACAGCAGATTACTTAAGAATTTTCTTCTATTAATTCGCTCCGCGACAGTATCTGCTGTCTTGTGATGCGACAGAACGCACTTTTAAGGAACTCGCCACATTACGAAATACAAAATTAGTCACTACAGAAAAGATCTCTTGAGGAGCCAATGTTGCAAAAACATGTGCAGACTTCAGACCAGAGGTTCTGTGTCTAAACTTTAAGGATGTTATTGCTTCTCGGTAAAAATAGAGAATGCAATGAATCGCGTAGCCTTTCCGTGAGCGCCCTGGGCTAACACGCCAGGACGGAGCAGGAATGGCTGGGAGCTGATCGCAGCGTACTGGCAAGAAACAAGCTCGCTAAAGACCACGTTGCCTACCTGTCCCGCGGTGCATTTCTGTTATTACGGAGGCAGTTTGGGAGCCTCGTCGGAAGAGTCTGACAGTCACCGAGGAAATCGCTCATATTGCTTCTTCCAGCACTCGCTGTCAACAGCTCAGCAATCACCACCTTCCTCAGCGGGGAAAAAGGAAAACGATGTCGATTGACAGGCTGGAGAATCATTTGTTTGTGAGCAACACGGGGCTACGGATTCAACCCTAAGGTAGTCAACTGAGATCAGGCCAAGCTTCCTATCATTTTAATTATTTGCTTTTATTCATGTAAGATGTATTCCTCTTCTGTAAGACTATCAGCCACATACGAACCCTACAAGTGAAAATACAGGTTTCTCAAGTTCCTCGGGTGTAATTGGCACAGGAGATTTTCAGCAGAATATACTCTGAGGAATTTCACTTCTCTGCAAACCAACCAAACGCACAAGCAGCTATGGGAAGGGACTCAAGGCCACGCTACTATGTATTTTCTCAAAATAAATGGAATCTTTACGTCCTGCACAGCAGAAGGAACAGAAAAGCTGTCCGAAACGCACGCGCTGTGCCTTTGCAAGTTTCGGTCCATCTCAGCTCCACCACAGAAAGTTCAGAGCATCTGCGAAAACAGCACCTGAGACTGCGTGAAAGCCCTGAAAGCGACTCCTGCCAGAAGGCCTTAGTGCTTTACCCTGAAAACCTCAAAGGGGGAGCAAAGCTAGATTTGCATCAGGAGACACAGAGAGACATTTACATTCATTCTAAACGAAGATACAAAAAATTTTTATTTCTGACTTAGTCCTTATGTTACAGTTTTTGACATCTTCCCTTTTTTGGATAATTAAAGCTTCTCCTACAGGGCATTGTGGCAGTTTTTAAAATGCTGTCCCCTTTTTACGCAAGGAGAAAAGGTTGGAAAACTGTGAGTGTGTGTGAAATAGCGATGTTCTTTTCCATACACCTTCCTGATGGTTTTAGTTCTTCTTGAGGCAGAGACACAAAGGAATGAAAAACGTGACCAAAACTATATCCTGAGTACTTTTTAACGTGCTTATTTTCCTACATTACAGTTCTTGCAGAAACCAAAAAAGTCACCGACTATTTTAGCAAATATTTTTTCTTTAATAAAATTCAAGAGGAAGAAACTTGCTTTTTGCAAGCCCACTGCAGTTTTCCAAACTACGTGGTTTCAGTGGAGCGGCACTGACTTCTCAGTCCTTTTGGGGAAAAGTACAGTGCGAAGACAGAGCACGGGGAAAAAGCGTGGGAGAGCAGCTGACCATCACTTGCAAGATCGGTGATGCACTGCTATTTGCTCACTGAGGAACCGTCCCCGGACCCACCACAGTAAATGCCAAATTCTTCATAGCTGAAAGAACAGTGCTATACAGTCGTAACTATTGCCTAAACCGGAGCTGTTATAGTACTGCAACGAAGGGTTTTTAAAACCCCTGCTTCCAGTTCCGATTCTCGGAGTAGCACATCTTCAGACAGGGGAGTTCAGAGGATTTAAATATTCCATTTCTGAACAAAGAGTAATAAAGCTGTAGGGAACTCAGCCACTGAAGTGAAAAATGGAAACAGAAACATAGAATTCTATGATTCTTTACTTAAAGAATTTTTACTTTACTTTTCTTCTTAAAAATATTTTTATTTTTCTCCCCAATAGATCAACTATAAGACCATGGGAAGACCACCAAATCAGATTTGCAGATAGTAAAAAGTTCTGATGAACACTGTTCACGTTCAATGTAATAGTCACGTTCAATGTAATAGTCGCCTCCAGTTACAATGGAGTCACAACTTTGAATGTAAGTGGTTGATATAACACCAAAAGTGGAAATAAAGACTGAAATGAACTGACTTGTCAAAAGTAAAATATTTATTAATAAACAGTGGAGATAAACACAAAAGCCTGAGACTTAGAAGCTACCTGGCAGAGCTGCGTACTACTCTCAAAGATTTAAAAACGGGTCTTATGTAGTGTTTACACACAAGAGTGCAACCTGTACACATTTGCGACAAAAACTCAACAAGATATTAAGTAACTCAGTAAAAAGTCCGTATCTGAAGTCAAAGAGCTGCATTTCAGGTGAAACAAATGGTGAGACAGGTAAAGCCCCGTAGGCGCGTACCGTCCTGGGGTTTAATCGGCACTAGAGCAGAGGCACCAAAACACGGGTGAGACTATTGACTTGCGCTGTGTAAGCCACTCGTCCAGCCAGCGGTGGGCTCCTCGTCAGGAAGCAGTTCCAGCTGTAAGATGATTGTCTGAGAAGACTGAATTTTAAAACTTTAAAACTGAACTTTAAAATTAAATAAGAGCCCCTTTTTCTAGCTTTACATGAATTTTTCTAGCTTTACACAAAAAAAAAGTTAAATTGTGAGTTCCAAAAGTTCCAGAACATCTCAAAATGGCCTGCACTGACCCTTAAAAAGCTTCAAGCTCGCTAAAACTCAAGACCGGCACCTTGGCTCTCCCTGCCTGGGTCTCCAGCTGTGGGCGAGTCCTGGGAACAACAAAGTCACACCGACGCTGGAAGCACTCAGCACTCAGTTCTTGAGCAGAACCATTTCCCCCTCATTCTTACTGACAGGAAAGTCAATCCAAGACACCATTCTTACGCAAGGATTCCGGTCAGTCCCTAAAATCTGCAAGGATTCCAATCAGTCACTAAAACCCGGCTGGAGAAGGAGTACGAGGGAGCTCCTGAAGGAGAGGCAGGAATTCTGCCACAAAGGAGAAGAGCAGGGCTGGTGGGGAATGACAAACAGAAGATCACGGCTGTCCTTGAGCTGCTCGTTAGTCAGGAATAAGGGGCCTGGCACAGAGCTCAGCCCCTCACACCCAGCGTTCCTGCAACTGTCGTCTCCCGCTTGCTTCTCACGGGACGCGACCCACAGTCTCTCCAATTATCGCCCCTTTTGCACCATGTTCTGTAGCTCAGTTAGAGGTGTTAACTTTTTGTTTTTGACAACACTGTGTATTGATCTCTTGTACTAGCAAGACTTGTCAGTAATTAACGATGAGAACAGGAGAAAGGGGAAAACACACCAGTTCCAGCTAATCGATCGTAACACATAAAAACATGCGGCGTTTGGGAGCCCATCTGTGGTCTATGATCCACGGTCCATCTATCAGATCGGCGAACTCCATCACGCCGAGGCGCGGCTGTGTAGATCTGGCTTTGCGGTTTTGCCCGCAGCCTCCTCCTTCCATTTGCGCTTTCTCTCCCAGAGAAACGTCTCTACAAAGTGACACGAAAGCAGTCCAGAATTCTATCTGTATTATTTTGTCCTCCCTCAAGTAGAAAGACCACGGGAGCTTTAGTGTCCTACTTGCATGATTTCTTGAGACGCTTCTGGGGTTCTCGGTGAGCTATTCTGGCTCGCTAACTCCTTCTCCACGCCCGTCACACACCACGGGAAGTTCTTGCTGGAGGGCCACTGGAACCCCTCGGGTCACCTGCGTAGTTCCTACAGGCTACTACATAGAAATGCGGTGCTGTGTTTTAAACCTCAGCTTTTACTTTTAATAAACCTGAATAAAGTGTAATGTCCTTGTCAAAGTCATGCTATGAAGGTAATATGCAAATATTAAATATGAGAATGGAGAACAACTGAAAGGTATTAAGTAGAAATTGCAAGTAACTGCTGACAGTGCCTGAAAGCTAATGATGCTAATTAACAATATTCCCAGGGATAGGTTCACAAAAGGAATGGGAATGCAATAGCACAGGCTTGACTTTTCCGCTTTCTTCACAGAATTCTTATCGAATGTAAATTAAGTCAGAAAATGGCACTCTCTAATTAGGATGGCTAAATAGCAAAGAGAAGACAAAACAAACAAGTGGTGGTACCTGCCTCATAATAAATTCACAAACAGCTCCTTGGATTCATTCCACCGAGTCTGCAATGTAAAGGCACCGTGTATCTCCCGCACCTTTGTCAGCTGTCACGGAAACGGACCACGTGTGAGTTACCTGATTAATTAGTCACGGAGATGGATTCGGTATATCTTAGAACATAGGAACACTATGAATAAACACAGTAGTACGTGTCTTTCTTAAGGGTTCATACACCCGTTCTTTTAGCATGTTGCATGTCAAAGAAGTATCAGGGCTTTGGAATTCCAAGTAACACAAGAATCTTCTCTTCCAGCGATGTACGATCTTAACAATGGAGTAGAGGACAGATGAAAGAAAGCCTCATTACAAAGTCTGAATGTAAATTAATAACTTTCTGGACAAGACTAACACCACAGCTTCAAACAATACTCAGCTGACAAAGTCCCCGCAGATACGCACGTGGTGGGACTTACCAGGATGTCACAGCAACGCTTAATTGGGTTTTGATTCAAAAGGAATTTGTTCCTCTAAAATGCTACCGTTTCTGTCTCTGCTTCTCTCTCGCTTTGACCCTGATGAATCAAAACATTTGCAAGGCAAACCGTATCAAAACAATTATTTCTCACATGAATTTGTGTTTAAAAAATGGAGAAATAAACGGAAGTTTCAGGAGTTGGCATTTCTCACTCATACACTTAACACAAAAACATGCACAGCAAAACAGACACGAGGCAAGTTGTCCCAGAGGCATTTTCCGTGCCTGGGCGTTCTCTCTGGGGAACACTGTGTAGACACGAACACGACACTGAGGTGGCACCCACATTGAGAAACGGTGGGTCCCAGCTCCGTACCGGGACCTTTTACTCCGAGAGTCCCTTACTGGGAAGGGCAGAGAAAGCTGTGTACGAAGGATGGCCGCTGTTAAAATGGCGAGAGGGACATTACGACAAGAGTAGGGGCTAGAAGGGAGTTAATCAGGGAACCCAGAGGGAAGCAATGACGGCGCGGCAGCAGCCACAACTCAGTGAGCGCTGTGCCTCAGACTGACGACTTTGTGCAGTTTTGCTCGATTTGGGCGGACGGGATTGGCTGTGGGTTCCACAAATGAACGGGGAATACCGAGTTCTTTGACAGTACGGAAGTCCTCAAGTGGCAAACACTGAAAGTCACTTAACACATGTGCTGATCTCTACTTTGGCTCCCCCATTTGTAATTTTTTCTTGTTCAAACTGATGGATGAACCTAACGCTTTTAATTATTTCCAGGGTATGCCCTTCAGAATTGCATTGCTTTCCCCACATACAGTACTTCTGTCCAGAGACTCCCTTACTTCATTAAGACGGAAAGTCATTTCAGTCACAAAAAGCCAGAGTAATCGTGTTTTAATCAACGGGAGCGCACACAAGCTGCTGCCGTCGTAAGCGCCCCACGACACAACTGCAGCACGACGCTGCGCTCCTGCGGGATGGAGGACCTGCAGATTTGCCTGGTTTAGGAATGCGAAGCAAACGGTTCACTGCGATTCAGTGCCCTCCTCTCTCAAGCTCACTGGGACTGAAAAGCACACGACCAATTTGAAGTAGTGCAGTTTGTGCGCAATACTAGCACCGGAGAGGGAAAGCAAGGGCGAATGGCTATCTTTTGGGGAAGTATTCTCCTTCACCTCAACCACTGCTTAAGAATACGCCACAAGTCAAAGTTCCTCAAACAGATTGCATCTCAACTGTTACAAAGTGCATGCTTGGCCAAAAAAAGCTAAGAACTCAGGAGGAATGAGTTATCTGATTTACAAAAGAACTCATATATGAAAGAAGGCTCATAAAGGGATAAAAAAGCCCTAACGCGCGGTAGCTCGGCAAACTTCTTACGCATTCCCAAAATAGGGAAATAGAAGCTCTTTACTCAGAGAGTTGTGCTTAACTGCTGAGAGCTCCAAAGGGCTGTTCTGGAGACGAGGAAACAGCACAGAAACATCCATCCCCCTCTGCGCAAGGGAAATAGCCATCACACCTGCCTGATGAGTTCTCAGCCCCTTTAAATCGGCTGCCTGCACTAACAAGCAGGTTCCTCGCCGCAGAGCGTAATGGGAGATCCCTGCTGCCTACCAGAACCATGGGGGCACGAGAACAGAAGAAGGTTTAACATTTGCACAGCAAACAAATAAACATTGTTTTATTTAACTGCACTCAAAAAAGAAACATTTATGTTCTATAAATCCTACTTTCAATGCAGTATATTTTTATGAGAATAAAAATGTGATCCTATAAGATGTTGCTGTTAATCAATGTCCTTCTGAAGAGTACAAAATATCCCACTTCGATTTTCCCTATAAGGCATGTGGGGTTTTTAGCACCAACGTTGCTGGCGAGGACAATGGTAAAGCGAAAGAACACAAGTAAGTTTCAAATCGAGAAGGATCAATTAGCACGGAGTTAATCAAATGCAGACACGCTTGTTTCTGGAAACATTAGAAGCTTAGCTTTTGTTACACCCTCCAAAGTGCCGGATCGCAGCCAGAGCAGAGCCCGCCAGTTCTTCACACAGGGAAAGAAAGGTGAAGGGAAGGACATTACTGGAAAGAATGGAATAGAAGCATGAATAGTGAGAGCAGGAAAAGTACAAAAAAAAGAAAAAAAAAAGGGCTGCAACTGTCAGCCAAACCCAGAGATTGCAGAAAGCACTGAAGAGGAGCCAATAACTGCATCTTGAGAAATCCTAACAGCACACCGTGGGAGCGAAGAGAAGGACTCTCAAGTGAACGGTCCTTGTTCTCCATCATGGCTACGAAAATCAGGACTCCCCTGGAAGACACACCGCCTACCGGGGCAAAACTACGTCACGCTCATGGGGAGGTTCTTCAAGAAGCTGCAGCTTTACCTTGCACGGAGCCCACGTGCCCTACAACGGAGCTTACTGTGGGAGCCTTCTCACAGCAGCTCAGTCCCCAACGCTCCGGGGACACCTTCACATCGGCTGGAAATGTTCCTACACCCCACGGCGTGCTGCCACGGGGCGCGTTAAGGATATGCACACCCAGCTGCCTGGACAGTGTGTTAGGGAGAATCCGATACCTCCAGAGATGTGCAGCAGAATCTGGGCCTCAAACCCTTAGTCGTCAGTGGATAAACTACATCTCACTACTGGAGCCATCATCTGCAATGTGGTGAACTGAACACAGAATCACAGAATGGTTTGGGTTGGAAGGGACCTTGAAGATCACCCAATCCCACTGCCCTGCCCTGGGCAGGGACCCCTCCCACCAGCCCAGGTTGCTCCAAGCCCCGTCCAACCTGGCCTTGAACACCTCCAGGGATGGGGCAGCCACAGCTTCTCTGGGCAACCTGCGCCAGGGGCTCACCACCCTCACAGGGAAACATTTCTTCCTAATATCTCATCTAAATCTCCCCTCTTCCAGTTTGAAGCCGTTCCCCCTCGTCCCATCACTCCATGCCCTTGTGAAAAGTCCCTCCCCAGCTCTCCTGGAGCCCCTTTAGGCACTGGAAGGGGCTCTGAGGTCTCCCCAGAGCCTTCTCTTCTCCAGGCTGAACCCCCCCAACTCTCCCAGCCTGTCCTCCCAGCAGAGGGGCTCCAGCCCTCGCAGCAGCTCCGGGGCCTCCTCTGGCCCCGCTCCACCAGGTCCATGTCTTTCCTATGTTGGGTGCTCCACAGCTGGAGGCAGTACTCCAGGTGGGGTCTCCTCAGAGCAGAGCAGAGGAGCACAATCCCCACCTCGCCCCGCTGCCCACGCTGCGGGGGGTGCAGCCCGGGGTGCAGTTGGCCTTCTGGGCTGCGATTGCGCATTGCTGGCTCACAAGCTTAAACATCGCGATTAGAAGTCAGATCCCTGCAGCTATTAGCCTCTCTGCTTCTCGCATGTGAAAAGATGGAATAGTAACAAATAACTGACTATGCTTTGCGACGTAAAGTTAAAAAAAAGGAATCATTGCATGGTACATACTGTAGCGATGGATATCAGAATACAGTATTTACAGTAACATCTAATTTTTTTCCAGAAAACGTGCATTATGAGTTCCCCAATAATTCCTCTTACAATTCATACATATATATGACAAGAATGATTTTATTTATAATTATTCTGCCACCAAATACAAAAAAGGTGCCATAACAGTGAACGGTGCTATGGCGACTGTGTTTGCACTCATTTCAAGAGCGACGGAGGGGTGCTTTGGTCACGTTGCAGGAGGCTCACGTTCTCCCGCAGGCACCCTCTCGCTCACGGAGAATGCAGCAGAACTGTGTTATCTGTACCACTGCAACAATTAGTGTGGAACAGACGTGAAAACAAACCCCCTGTGTCTCAGAAATACGTGACTTCACCAGTGTCCGTGAGCCCCGATGAGGTGTGCCCCGTCCCCAAGCGCGTCGTGTGGACGGGGGCTGAGCACCGTGGCGTTTACCCAACGCATTCACCGGGAAAGTTTACTCCGCGGTGGGAAATGGCACTGCGCAGCTGCAGCGTCACTGGGCACTCAGAGAGCTGAGGTTACACAGATTCCCTCTGTACATTTGCGTCTTTCTTGATCCGCAATTTAAGATGTGCTACAGCTTTCCTAAGCCGCCTTTACTCTGCCGCCTTTATTTTTTCTGTACTAAAATGAGGTACTGTGTACGCAGCTTGGATAGGGACTTTTGGGGGGGGGGGTCCTAATCAAATAAACTATAAATTTTAGATATAAAAAGGATATCTACATAGCATACAATTAAAACAGATACACACATATAAATTTGTTCTATTAATTGGGCCTCAATTTCAAAATACAAGCATTTTCTAACAAGAGGTTTATATATTTAAAAAGTATTCCAAATACGTACACTACATGTATTTTTTTTATATATGTAAAAACAAATAATTTGCAATGGTACCAATCTTAGAAATAATGAAATTTCTTTAATGAGTAATCTAATTCAAATATGTAAACAATTATACAGCAGAGTAAGTTCGGATCAGAAATGGGCCGTGCTTTTGTTCCGTACAAGCTAAGAGCTCATTTTAAATGATGAAAAAACAATGGAAAAAGATGGTCTGACCAATATTTGGGAGAAAATCCTTTTCAAACTAAAGATTTTTCATGCTAATTGGAATTCTGAGTACTATATTATTCATTCCGTGATTAGGTGTGTGGTTGTCTCTGAGCAAAGAGCTAAGGCTGGAGCGCACAAGGAGGGGACACGGCGCGGATGTTCGCACTGACAGTAACAGCCCTTCCAGAGCACATCTCACAAATCAGTTAGGATGAAGCAAACAAGTATACACCGCTCACAGAAGCCCATTAAGGGATGGAGTCACAGATGCAGACGAAGTTATCATTTTTATTAAAAAATATTTCAGCTGTAGTATAGTCTCAGAACAGAGAAAAACACCAGAGGCAAACCAAAATTGGGTCTTGAAGCAGAGACAGAGGAGAAGGCAGAGAGGCAAAGCTATATCATATTACACAGGGAAGATGAAGGCCGTTTTATTGTGTTGCTAGTAGCATTTTTTTAAAAAAAAGAAAGAAAAGCTCACAATGGATTTGACAGTAGGTAGGACTGGATGAAGCGTAAGGCTCGTATTTCACGAAAGACAGCAGAAGCAGACATAAAACACAGGCCAAGCCCGGGTCTGGAAAATCACGGTTGCACGAGGGGAAGAGAAAAGGGCACCATGAAAACTGACAGAAGCGATGTACAACTGACAGAACGCCTCTGTCTCTCCGCTATTTTGCCTCTGTTTGAGCACTAGTGAGATGTTGGCCATCCTCGTGTCTGGCACCAACATTTAAGGTGCAGCAGACACCAGTGGTTTGTTCACGGCAAAAGAAAGTACTATTTTGGCAATAACATCTGAGAGCTGGTAAGTAACAACGATAGTAAAGACACAGCATAACATTAAATTTAGATTTTTATTAGTATGGTAGATCTGTGTAATGTAACTTCCCTGAGTTCACTGCACTTAAGAGGTTTTCTCCACGTAGCTTCAAACCCGAAGTGCCAGACTGCATCATGAGAGACAGCTAGAAGAAGCCAACTTTAGAAGTCACAAATTCAGAAAACATTGAAGAGATTGGCAAGTGCTTCACCAAACATTTACATTAAACATAAATTGTTGTTCTGATTACATCCTAAAGCTAGTAAACGAAGAATCATTCTTTTTAAACAGTTACTCATCTCCTACTAGCATTTATTTTTAATTTCTTTAAGCACAGCATATCAGTGCTAAGTATTAATCTCTCAGACAAGTTACCTTTATGAAACACTACTACAAAAATGTGATAATTAACTCAAAAAAGACAGGTCTCATACCTGCTCTTTGCACTTTTATGGGGTTTTTTTTAATAATTATTCATGGCAGATACATACCAACTTTAACAGGCAATTACACGAAGGGTGTGGTTTTGCTCCAAGCGATCACTGCTACCATTGAAGTCACAACACATGACCACAACTAAACAAATCTGGGGGAAAAAAAAACCCCTAACCCTAATTTTTACATTACAATTTGGAGACAGCAAATGCTCTGATGTTTGGATCTGATTCTGTCCGACGTGCTTGCCCAGTTTCCCGAGAGGTGCCCACGCCTTTCCTCGCCTATTTGTGTTTTCAGTTGTGAGAAGCTCAACGTGCTTTCAGAAAGGGAGTGGATTTGTAGACATTGTATGGTCTTCCCTTTCGGGGAGGTTGCACAGCCACCCTCCTGCCTTACACCGGTAGGCTTCACTAGTTCACAGCAGGAGAAATGCTTAAATACGCCAATTCTCGCCTGCGCACGTTGCCAGTATTGACAGCCAAAGTAAATCTCCGAGACCTGTGACAGAGGACGAGGCATTACCTAACAATACTTCATCCAGTTTAAAGACAGACCAAAATTGAAATACTTGAGAGGAATAAATTGATACTGAACAGAATGGTGACTACTGTCTGTAATAACATTATTATGAGAACTCCTAAGTGCATTATATTACATGTGCACAAGAAACCAAAAGATATCCAGAGAAAATGAGCAGAATTGACCAACCCACAACACCAGACTAAATTTCTTAACCGTGTTAACTTTTCAAAACTGTACCCGATACGTACGATTTCTGCCTGCAAGAGAAGAGACAGCATAACAGTATTCTGAATTGATAAGGAAAATAATACTTAATTTCATGCTCTGCCTCAAGAAAGCCTAAAGTAAAAGTGAAGCAACTACTCCAACTAGCTGTATTAATGACGCCTTAGAGCCGAGGCCGAGCAGCCAATGCAAATCTAGCTCAAGTGGCTTAAAGTTATGCCTTTAGGGTTAACAAAATAGAGGTTACATCTGCTGACAAACAGAACATTTTCATGGTTTAAACAGATCACCCATGCTCTCATATCAATTCTCTCAAAGTGCTGGTGCTCACTTTTTGCTGTTCTTTCCGGCCAGCAGTTTCCGTACCTCCATCGCTCTGCACCATATTACACAGCAGTAGAATAAAGTGGTTCTTTAACTGATCCCATCAAGAACTGGACAACAGCTCAGTAACAACTCCCAAAGCCTGGTACAACGGAATCAGTTCTAATCCTCCAGAACCCACACAAGGACGCTATAGATTAGCTCTCTTCCTCTTTAGAATAAACCTTCTGACTTTATTTTACAGTGAAACGCTTTTGAGAAGCAGCTAGGAAAAGGCTTAAGACTCCTCCTGTAAGTTGCCTGGAACTTATTTCTGATGAAGTAACTATAACGTGTCCTTTGCTTTTAATAGGCACAGAATCACAATATCCCCATCCACCTTAACTTGAATTTACTGCTAACAAATCCCTGCAGTGGAATTAAAGCTCAAAAAGGAGCCAAAATAGTAATGAGCACTGCTAGGTGAGCTGTAACAGCACAGAAATAACCATAGCCATTTTAGTCAGACCCTACTATAAACATCAGTGGGTACCTCTGATTTAAAAAAGAAGAAAACAAAACATGTAAGTTGGACTTGCTGCTTTAACTGCAATAAGGTAGAACATGAACTATGCGTGCACGGTGTTTCTGAGAGCTTTCATAGTACCATGAAAATCAACCTGATGGGACTGAGCTATTCCAGCGATGCTTTCACTTACAATGCTTTGCAATGCTTTTACCTGTAATCATCCTAGTCGAGAAGGCAGTGGATTTCTAATGCAGACTTATTAAACTGAAGTCTTCAAGCAACTGAGGTTCTCAAGCAACAGCGACAGCGATGATAGCAGTTTTATAAGTTGAAAAGACCCAAACTAATTTCATAATTAAGAATTGTTTTCCCTTATACACTCCTGTATTATTAACTTATACTTAGCAGAGGTTAGGAACAGCAAAGAGATCCTACACATCTGCTAAAGCTGCCTTCTAGGATTGTCACACCTTTATTATTATATTTTTGGGTAGACATCACTGTAGAAACCAAAAGATTTGGTAAAACACAATTCTTTATTGTTTCGTCTCTCCAAAACTCTACAAACATTACCTCACTCATCCATAACCCCACCGCACGTTGCTTTAGTTTCACAGCAGAGGACAGTACTCAGTGCAAGTTGTTGCTGTGGCTGAGTACCATACTGTCCAAATTGGGGGGGCTGCAGACAGCACACAGCTTTCCGTAAGGACACAAAGAACAGCCTTTTTTAGAGCTCTAACCTGGGACCACGCGTTTCAGCTGCTGCTCGTTCTACTGCCGGCGTCGCAGCTGAGGTTAAGGGCTTTCCTCCCGCTCAGGCTCCCCGTCCGTAGAAGGGAGGTACAGACATTCCCTCCATTTCACAATCGTTATCACATCGCTAAATAAAGGGGCCTTCCAAGGAGCACTGTGACTATGAAATACACAGTAATTATGAGTCGTCACTGGTCTATTCATCATTCTATTAACAGAATTTGTTCCTGTTTTCCTTTTATTTCCTGAGAGGACACACTATTATCAGTCCAGCAAAAATGAAACTAATGTTTTTATTTTTACTAAATAATGACTTTAATTTCTTTCTTTGTTTAGGGATAAAATATAACATGGGATTCCAGCAACCAAAAAAAGTAAGTTTTCAGAAGTGCATAAGGAAAATTGTACCCATATTCCGAGTATGGATAGAGATGGCTCAGATAGGCCACTAGACTGGAGATGAAGCATTGAAAAGGAAAGATGGATCAAAGCTTTGCCATGAAGTACAATTTTTCCTTTTAAAATATGAATTTGAGAAGCTATGCAACTTCAGTTTTATGAGTTTTTTCCTAGACTGGCTATTGCTAAAAGATACTGTAAACTTTGCATATATTAATATTCTGTATGAAATCATACCGATCGAATGAATGTCCTGAGAGGTACTTAAAAATAGGCTAAAGAAATATACCGGTGAAATTCCTCCATCTAGTGGCTGTTACCACACTCAGAGCAGCGGTGACAGCCCACCGCAGCCCTTCACTATTTCATAGTTAAGACAAGTGCAAAATACGCGAAGGACCGACCGTGCAGCTGCCAGCTGTTACCCAAAGGCCACAGCTGGGGAATCAGTGCGATGTGACCGACATCACTCCATCTCTACAGCTCCAGCTTGACCTTCCGCACAGAGTCACACTGACAGACGCCATTCAATCATGGCATTTGAGTGCCCCAAAGACCTGTAGGTTTATCATCGTCGTTACAGCTGTGAATATCTAGGAAGTCTGAATGTGATAACCTTGAACTATCAGCCACATCATGAGTAAATAAGATTGAATAAACAAGTATATAAGATTCAGCCACTCTGTAAAGGGTAATATTTAGAAATACATCTGGTATTTTACATAGACAAAAACTTTAATGCACCTTTGACCACCAGAAACAACCTCTAAAGATAAGAGCAGAGTACAACAATCACTCCCAACAACTGAATGTGTAGTGTCTTGTATGGCAAATCATCTCTTGGTTTCCCAGTCTGCACATCACATACCACCTCCACTACCAGAAGAGCCAGCAAAACATTTTAGAAGCCTAAGTTCCACAACAACTTGCATAGTACTCTAAAAATTGTGTTCAATACTCATCTGTTCTCTTTGAGTTTTGTATAACAGTTATCAATTTAAGCAAGTCGCCTGCAAAGTAATACAATTTGATATTTTTTCTTTTGTCACCAATGCTTTCTGTAATGAATATTGAGTCTCTTGAGACTGTTTTTTAATCTCTCACCCTTAAAGGAGTATGTGGCAAGATATAACCTCCGTGACAGCACAAGTTTGCTAACTTGTTAATAGCAACTCTTTTTTCAGCCAGACTTGTACAATCACTATCACAATTAAGATTTAATCTGCCACCTTGGAAGAGCATGACCCTACTAATCCCCATACTATACACCTTAAAATTCATCCAGTATCTTATCTTTGAAGCCAGTTTTAAATCCTATTAGGGAGCAAATAAAGACTGAAAATCAGAAGTTTACAATTTATAAAACCTCGAAATAAACGTTAGGTGTTTTAGGTAAGCTATAAACATTCTGCAACTACACCTGCTTCCTCTGCTGAAACACTCCCTAGCGGTTCATATGCCACTCGGCTCCCAGGTGAGCTCTCAACCCAGGGACGACACGTAGTTAAACAGCGTCCAGAACCTAATCCCAGTCTGAGAGACATGCAGACAGGGATTTAATTCGGCTGCTTTGAGAAGCGGGCAGTAACGGAGCACATCTGGGCTGTACGCCAGAAGAAGCATTAGGCAGTGAGATCCACCTAATGAAAAAGAACGGGTCCCAGAGCCCCCTTACCCACAGAGCGGCTCGCCTGGCTCTGCCTTCCCTCGCCTGGTCCCAGCCGCAGCTTCCCTCCCGCCCCTCGCTGCTGCTCATCAGGTCTCAGTTGCTCCGGTCCCGGGCTCACCTCCCTCCAGCCCCCCCATTCACCTGCTCCCCCCAAACCCTCTTCTGCTCTGCAAAGCCTCCGCGTTCTCCCTGCAGCCCTTTCTGCCTCCCTCTTCCCACTCTTGCTCCCTCTGCTCCTTCGCACCTTCACAAACACCATAAAGCTCCCTTCCCTGCCAGGCTCCACGCTGCCCATCGCTGCACAGATAAGCTCCTGAAAGAGGGGGAAAAACACACAGATGTGTGTGACAACGGGCAATCGGGAACAGTTTAGCAAGTCCTCAAAATACTCGGATATCTTTTGTGGAAGTTTCAAAGACAATATATCTAAGACAAAAGTATCAAAGTCTGGGTACAGGCACCACCTAAAATATAGCTGAATCTAAATCTGGACTGGAGCGTACCAGTTCAGGCTCGTCTGAGCCTCTGAATTGCACGTAAGCACCGAGCGCTGGCGAGAGAAAAGTCATTGCCGCAGCGTAGGCACAGCGCTGAGGGCTCGCAGCAACGCGCCGCGTCGTCCCGTTCTGCCGGACTCAGAACGTACAGACAGATCCACAGCAAGCTGTACAAGCTGTTAACAGTGACAAACCCTCTCCTATTTACTAACATCTCTCATCTTTTTCCCCCCATCAGGACTGTGTTTCCAGCAATAACCAGGAGAGAAGATTAAGAAAGAACACTGCCGACGGAGCAGCAACAGTGAAGCAGAGTGACCCGTCACACCTGGCTGAAAACGTGCCCGCTACGCTGCAAAGCGCAGACAGAAGGCAAAGCAGCGTAATGTTTGCGATGAAAGAGCAACAGAAAGGTGAAGAAATTAATTCCGTCAGGCTCCATAAACGGCGGCGGAGATTTATAATCAAGAAGAGCCCGATTCTGATCTCCATGAACAGCTCCGTTCTCAACCTGCCCACGCTTAAATCTGAGGATAGAAACAGCAACAAGTGGAAAAGTCTCTACCAGATCCAAAGAGAAAGAAAGCGGATTATGAGGGAAACTTGTTCTAAATACAAGAGTAATAACAGAAGAATAATCACTCCTTATCACGTTTCTAGAATATTTGTAGAAGATAAATACAGAGTTTTATACTGCGAAGTACCAAAAGCCGGCTGCTCTAACTGGAAACGGGTGCTCATGGTTCTCAACGGGCTGGCTTCCTCCACAAAGGACATACAGCACAACACAGTGCACTACGGCAACTATTTGAAGAGGCTGGATGGGTTTGATCACAAAGGGATTTATCATAGGCTCAACACTTACACCAAGATGCTTTTTATTCGTGAACCTTTTGAAAAGCTGGTATCTGCATTTCGGGACAAGTTTGAACATCCAAACAATTACTACCACCCGGTTTTTGGAAAAGCCATCATTTCCAGATACCGCGTGAATGCCACCAAAGAAGCATTAAGGACAGGCTCTGGCGTCAAATTTAAAGAGTTCATTCAATATCTCCTGGACGTACACAGGCCAGTGGGTATGGATATCCACTGGGATCACGTCAACAGGCTTTGCAGCCCCTGTTTGATAGACTACGACTTCGTTGGGAAATTTGAAAGTATGGAAGAAGATGCAAACTTTTTCTTGCACTTAATTGGTGCTCCACAAAATTTAACTTTCCCCAAGTTTAAAGACAGGCACTCCAACGAAGAAAGAACTACCACTAAAATTACACAACAGTACTTTGCACAGCTTTCTCCTTCTCAACGACAACGAAGCTATGACTTTTACTATATGGATTATTTGATGTTTAACTACTCAAAGCCTTTTGAAGATTTATACTGATTTGAGAGCTGGGACATATCCACAGTCGTATCAGCCGAACTGCATAACAAATCCAGGTGGCTTCTGTTTATATATACTTGTCTGTTAGTAAACAATTGGTGGAAGAGCAGGAAAAACCCCAAACCAGAACATAAATGGCTAGTGATGTTTACACCTTCACCTTAATTGCCTCCTTTTTCAAATCATATTTTTTCTATAATTTCTCCATATGAACTGTATGTACATAGATGTATAATATTATATGTCAGGGCTCCCAAATAAAGCACATAATTTTCCATGCTGGTGTGGCCTGCGTTTGCACTGGAGGGTGGTTTGAAACTGGGGAGACACAGCTGACAATTCCCCAGCGGAGCCAGCATTTCAAGCTCCCCACTGCTTAGAAAACAAGTCTGAAAGTGACAGAGTAGCAAGAAAAAAAGTAAAATACACCGAGTCATATTTACAGCTCATCACAATCTGCAACACACGAAGCCATACACTAAACAGGCACTGGGTATTTGAAGTCGTAGATTGTTATTTTTTGATATTCCTAAGTTAGTTCGGGAGAAAAAAATCCCTCTCGCTTACACTGTTCAAAAACACACTGGTGAAAACAACTAATACTTAATGACCATGTGAGTGCAGTATTAAACCAGNCTGATATTCCTAAATTAGTTCGGGAGAAAAAGTCCCTCTCGCTTACACTGTTCAAAAACACACTGGTGAAAACAACTAATACTTAATGACCATGTGAGTGCAGTATTAAACCAGATGTTGCAATTCAGAGTGAGGATGTGTCCTCCCCCTTCAATATTTCCCTTATGGCACATTCATCTGCAAAAAGATAAAATGCGGGCGAACATTTGCATCTTTATAAATGTTATTAAGATTCTTTTAATCCTTTGCATTAACATAAATCTCTAGTTTAATCTTCACAGTCACCGGGAATATCAAATCGTTCCTTCACAATAACAAGCAAGAATGACGGCAACTTTCTGCCCAACAGGGTAGTTCCTTCCATTGCTGCAAACAGTTCGCGCTTGTTTATTCCACTAACAATTAGATCTGACTTGACACGCAAATATATTCCAGGTGTTTATTCCCTCCACTTAAGAGAAGGCTTTCTTCCATCGCTAGCAGAAATCTCTTGTGAGAATCAAATACCAGACCTTCTGTTGTTTTTGTAAACTGCTTCTCACTACCGCTATCCAGTACCCTTGTTTGCCTGTCCTATAACATCGCTTGCAATGACGACATCTAAACTGGCCCTATGGGAACAAGTCTCAAACTCTGCCAAACCCAAACTCCCCAGGAATTCCTAGGGTTTGTATTTCACAACCAAGAATTCCACCACAACCGGCACTGTTCCAATGTACAAACACCTAAGAAGAAACACTTGTTTCAAGCAGTTTCACATTTACCGGTTCAGAGCCAAGAACTTTACTCGTACAGATAGTTTCATGCATCACAAGTATTGGCACCACAATTTCCCCAGACACATCCAATATCTCGAGGTTTTTTAATTTTAATAGGGGGAAAAACTGTTTTGAAATACCTGGTGTTGCAAGCTTTACTGACAAATACTTTGCACCTGTCTGACATCAAACTTTCATTCTTTTTTCAGAGAAAAAACCACAATAGAAAGGTAACGTGAGACTTACGGTGTTGCGTGCAGCCAGTGACCCCCACGGGTCTGCCCGAGCTCCCCATCGCAGCCCTGGTGCGGCAGCCAGCCCCTGCCCCGTGCTCACAGCCCCTCGGGTGCTGGCTGCTCTGCTGGCAGGGCTGGGGACCAGCACCACCTGGGGCTGGGCCAGCTCAGATCACCAGTCAGGGGCTGGGGGCCGCGCACCTGGGCTGCTCCGGAGAGCCTGGCTGATGGCCTCGCTCAACCCCTCAGGCTCGGGAGCACCCCGGGGAAAAGGAGGGACATCAACCACTGCGCAGTGCAGAGAGAGGAGAACGTGCGTTCTGAGAGTGGTGGGATTTAGCGGGGGGAGGAGGCACAGCCAAGACCACCACTAGGGACTGGAGTTATGCCATCCTTAGCACTTAATGATGTTAAGTGCTTGAAGAAGTGATGGTACTCTCATTGATGCAACTGATTTGCCTGGAGATACAGAAATCACAAATAGCCACCAACACAAGGAAAGGATAAAGTATATGTTGGAGCCCTCACAGCTTCTTTTTCAGGCTCTGCTCTCGCAAGCAGGGCGGCGTACGGACCACGGCGTGTTATCACCGCTCCTGCAGACCAGTGCTGGACCCATCCATGCCAGCAGCTGAACTTCCAGCGAGGGCAGCGTCTCCATCCACCTCGGTGCAGCACCACGACAGCAGAGGGGAAACGCTAGGTTAGCTCTGCTGCCACCAGAGCACAGCTGGCTGTCGTTTGTATTCAGCCCTCTCTAGATTAAAGAACTTAATCCTACAGCTTGATTCACATCAGAGACCTGACTCTCCTTCCTCCTCCTCCCTCACCCCAGTTCCTTCTCAGCTTAATTTATATACACATAAATTGACAGGGCCACAGTGTCACATTTACAGCTGAAAGACTTTGTCTGTACAGTTACACATCAGTAAAGTCTTCACCGTATGAGTGGAAAAAAATACCAGCAAAATTGCACTTATGGTATCAAACCGGTGCTGTTCCTACCACTACCCCCCCAAATCAATTTTAATTAAAAACATTTACTACTCCAATAAAAGCTAACGGCAGGGGAATAACACTGTTAATGACAAATGAAGATGAAGGCTTTGGCAGGGTTTTATTTTGTCTGGGGTAACAAGCATTCTTTAAATAAATAAATAAATAAATGCTAAATAAATGATTTGCATGTTTATGACAAGCAGTATATGGCACAGCAGCATCTGGTTTACAGTATCTCAAGGAAGACAGAAGTATCTTTCTAAATACTTGAACGTACTTAATACTGGCTACTTGCATTAATTTGGCGTTGTTACCTTCATCACTTACTCCTTCCTGACTAGCAGAAACAAGGCCAGAAATGATTTCAAAGAAAAAAAACTCAGATCTGTAAAGACAGATACTTTAAAGCCAGAAAAGATGCTTTATCTTGAATAACAAAAAAAAAAGCTAAGGCAACAGACAAGTAAACTAATATTTTCGTATCAATCAAAATGTTTAAATAAAAAGCAACAATTTTAACAAGATGGTGATATGTTTTCAGATTGCTCATTTCCCTTTGAATTCTCTTTTTTTCCCACATATAAAATCCTGACATTTTCATTTTTGATAATGCAATTGAACGTTTTTTTCAGAGTTGTTTGTTCTGAATTTTTTTTCCACATTTTATCCTTCTCTTCATATGGAAATTTATATTCCATTTCATATGGAAAGTGGAAATTCAAGACTTTGTACAAAAAAATCCTATTTTCAGACAAACAGCTTAGCTCAGAGGTCAGCCGAGGTAAACATCTCGCATTGTTATAATTAGCCAAAATCATTCTGCCAATCTGATTGGGTTTTTTTTAATTCTTCTTGCTGCATCTTAGGTAAGAGGTGAACTTTGTTACTACCGGACTGTTTACGGAACTGTACTCCTCATCCTCCCCTTAAAGGTTTTCAGTATTTTTACTCCCAATCCTTCTCTGCCCCACCTCTCTACTCCCACCTCCTATTGTCTTTGAACTCTGCCCCCCCAGAGTTACTCACTACGCACGGCTCAGGCGAGGCAGCAGCCGAACTGCCCAGCACCCTCCCTCCGCGCCCGCGTTACCCAGACCCGCCTCCCAGCTTCCCAAATCCATCCCTGGGCTGCGGCCGGCGCTGGAGATTCCTCTCTTGATTCCAGCCGGGGCAGCTCTCCGTTACTCCTGATATACTGCCAACTTTTAAAATCCGTATTTCCCATTTTAGGATTGCAGCGACCAGCATATTAGGGGTAAAACGTTGACAGTAACAATCCCGGGGTAACTCAGACTGCTAAAGCGGTCACACAAGTCGAGGTACGAAGGCACTGAAACACCAACTGAGCAGAATCTTACACCTTATGCCTCAAAGCAGTCTAAACCCTACAGCAGGAAAAGGAAAAGGGATTAACTCAGATACAAACCCAGTGTAAACTAAGTAGGTGTTCCCTGAACAAATCAGTAAGAGAGCATTTGAGGAGGCAAGGCTATCATCCAAAGGCAGCCCAGGTCGTTGGCCAGCTTTTGCTGCCCCGCCACCCCCAGCTGCCACCTGCAGGTCCGTCGCTCCATCGGTGCCTCAGCACCAGAGCCACACCGACCAGTCACCGTGCCCCCACCGCAGCCCACCGAAACACACCCGGCAGCGCGACATGCCCCTTATCTGGCTTCACGAAGCCTGACACAGAAAACGGCAATCATTTTTTAATTATGGGATAATTTAAGAACTTGACATTGGGATGCTCTGTACATAAAGTTCATGAGGATCAGAACAAAGTCATCTCCTTTGAGACACTTGTGTGCTTAAAAAATTATCCTTGTAACGTGCACAAACTGAGTGAGGGCGATTTGCAGGTTTTTGTGTTATAAAAGCCCCTCCTCATGACAACAGATACTTACTATGGTTGACCTTACATCAGCACTGTTAGTTTATGCGGGTTTATGCCTCTAAAAATAAAAAATAATCAAGACATTAAAGTGGATTTTCTTAACTCCTTATGTCCATAACGTTTCGGAATTTGCATGATGAGGTTCCAATGCTTTTTCCATAATAATCACCGATATTTGAGCACATCAGACCACACAGTATAAAAAGTGAAGATGGACTGAGGATAGGGGATCACCTTTTTTGTCACAATTTGGTTTATTGGTTTACAGCTTATCTTCATAATGATTGAAGTAAAGAGGTTTTAAAGTTTTCAAAATGTGGGTACTGAGTTCTAATGGCCCTGCTCTCCCCTGACCCCCAGCCTCCTTTGAACAACTTACTGAGAAAGTCCACCCTTTGGATGACCAAACAGTGTCTTTTTTTGAGAGAGAGAGATCCACAGTGTCAGAGATCCACACCCGCGGACTGCAGGTACTGCACAGAACATGAATTTCATCCTTAGTTTCTCTGCGCTGCTTCTCCCATTTGGGTAATACAAGAACTCACAAATGCATGGCGGGGAGATATAATCCCACAAAGATGAACTGTAAAATGAATACACGGAATATCAAACATATGCATTGTCTTTTAAACAGTTGTTCTTTGTTTCTTTGTACAGTAATACAAATTAATTAGTCAGGCCAGCTCAAACGGTACCACGTTATCTGGAATTACCAGCTAGAAACTCAAAAGGGGTTTCTTTTTTGTTGTTGTTTGCTTAATTATTATTGCTTTAGTATTGACACAAGTTGCTTTAAATCACTGAGTGACAGCCATTCTTCTGCCCCAACAAGAGATGACAGAGGTAGCTGGGCACAGTCCAGGCAGCCATTTGAAGAGAAACAGAACTGTACGAGCCTCAGCCTCATCTGTTCATTTGAATTTCGGCGATACCAGAACAGCAGCATCTGCGTGCAGCAGTAGTTTGTTCTCGGAGCACGACAGGGGACAAGGCAGAGCACAGCCTGTTTGAGCTGATACCGCTTCGAGGGATTATTTGCAGGTTGGCATTGTTATTTGCGGTGACTTCAAAGCCTCAGCATGCCCCTGCGCACTCCGGAAGGATGACTTGGGAAGTGTCCCAAGCTTCCTATGGAAAGATGCATGTAACTAATTTTCGTGCCAAGACAGCAGCTACTGGTTAAGAAGAGCCAGCAATTTTCTTAGTTTTCCTCGCTGGAGCCCAGCAGACAAGGCTGTAAGCAAACATCTCTAACGGCTTCCAGCACGATCCTGCTCTAAGAATGCACTGGAGTCCGGTACAAGAGAGAGGGAGATTTTACATCAGCTGTACAACTGGTGCTTACCACTGGCCAGTCACTTTTGCCAAAATTTCTCAGAACTCTCCATTCAGACAGAGGTGTCTGGAATTAAACATGCCGTTGGACTCACAGTGGATTGAAGCTTTAAGAACAGCAGGCACTCACCTACCCCACGCTTCAGTTTAATCCTGGAATATGTGAAAGCATTACACATAATGCATCACTTGAGCAGTAAGGGCAAGACCGTATAGAACGTACTGGCACAGAACGGGAGGACAGACACCATCAAGCCTCGCTCACTGCCACCGAGCTATTTGGTTAACCTATTACAAGGCAATTGATAGAGTTAGTTGTGACTCATGCTAGAGAATAAGAATAACGTTTGCTTTACAACTAGTCTAATAGAAACATTCAGCCTTGTAAAAATATTTTCTGGTCTGGTTTAATGAAGAACTCCAAATATTTAGTTTTTCACTGTGAGGGTGGTGAGGCACTGTCCCAGGTTGCCCAGAGAGGGTGTTGAGGCCCCATCCCTGGAGGTGTTCAAGGCCAGGCTGGACGTGGCCTTGGGCAACCTGGTCTGGTGGGAGGTGTCCCTGCCTATGGCAGGGGGGTTGGAACTCGATGATCTTCAAGGTCCTTTCCAACCTAAACCATTCTATGATTCTATGATTTAGTTTAAAAATAACACTTTGGGAAGTCCTATGCATCCACACAACTCGGTGAACAAATAACTGGCACATAGCAAGGAGCATACGTACACAACATCTCCTGGGGGGGGGCAAATCTTTTAAATGGCATTTTGCAGGCAGTTTGTGCCACAGTGATTTTTACCCAGTTGCATGAATAAGCTCTTTCAAATTCTGCCACCCACTGCCATTTTTGCCACCAACTCTCTTTTTTTAACTGAGGACACACTTTTAACAGAATTGCAGCAGAGGTCAGGCTTTCCATTATGTACCTCTCTTATGAGAGACTTGAATTCTTCTGTTTAAATTCAGCTATTACAGCAGTGCTGGCCCTACGTTTCACATTCAGCTTTATAGGACTCTCTATCAGTGATCTTTTCTAGCAGTGTCATCATTTTTTCCTGGAGCTTAAAATTATGCTGTCAAGTTATGAAAAATGAAAGAGGCTTTCGCAATCCAACTTTTCCACAGTTATTTTCCCAATCTGGGATTCCTGTCCAGATTTATTTTCACTTAATACAGGAAATTTTCTCTCAACATATCCAAACATACGTAACGTCACCAGCTGCAAAAGGTGTTGAGATTGTGTTGAAGCAGAGGGAGCAGCGGCATGGGAAGCAATGGCCTCAGGCAACTGCACTAAGAGCTTGTCCCAATCCATTAAACGCCAGTGGAGGTGGCTTCTTTCCTAACAAATGAAAGCTCCAGGCTACAGTTCACCTTCAAATTCATAGATATAGACTAATGTATGTTATCATCACAAGAAAAAGTTATTTTATCTTTGTTCTAAGTGTGCATCCAGTCAGTATAACAATTTCTGGGTACCATGGTGTCGCCACAGAGAAGTCACGTGAAGGTGATGCCAGCCTACAGACAGGTACACGTCCTGAAGACCACCGGGCACAGTTTTAGCTGCCTCTTTCTATAGAATGGCAAACAGCGGACCTGTTTCTACAGTCATCATTCACAGCAACACTCCTACACTTCATAGTGGTCAGGTATGCTAATGCTTAGGGCAGGTAACTGGGAGATGTGGCTTACTATTTATCTGTTACCTGGCTGGTTTGGGTCTGATCCCCGAGAATTACTCTGTTTATCCCTCCCCATCTCCAGTGTGGAGGAAAACTAAAAAAAGATATAATCTTTAGTGTTTTTCATTGCATTTCATTTATTGATCTCAAATTCATTTTTGATTCATCTATAGCAATATATAATGGAAAGGATTTTAGCCTGATTTTTTCCCCACCAATATCTCCTTTTCTATCAGATTTTTTAAAAAACATTACCCAAAAAAGCCATAGTCACTACAGCACAGGTAATCTGACCAATAAAACAGACAATGTGATGGAGCGAGAGGGTACAATATTTATATAGTCTCACATTACATTTCTGCACTGAAATCCACACAGACATGAATCCTGCTCAAGTGACATGCTGTGTACTCATCAAGGTGATATTGTCTTTATAAATCAGGCGTACAGTGACCATTTCAAGCAGTGTGGAAAATGTGGCAGGCATAGTATGAGACGGGCTATGAATCTGACAACTGATCCATGTTTATCTGTGCAAAAAAAAAAAAGGGAGTTTATTTTTTATTATCTTAAATAAATCTGAGAACTTCATTAGATCATCCCATCAAAATCGAATGTGAGGTTGATATTATAGTCTACGACGCACACAGCAGCTGGCAATGATCAAAAACATTTTGCCTTGGAGCTCTTTCATAGGGCATTTCAAAATTAACCATTCAGAATAAAAAGCTAAGCCTGCCATATTTGACCAAAATAGACAGCTTATAAACACTCAAGAATGAACATGTGCAGAAGTAAAACCAATTTTAGAAAAATTCGGGAGATAAAAGGGATACATCCTGAAACTCTAGATATATATCTGATTAGAGAAAGGAGAAAGAGAGGCAAATAAATATGAGAACAATGAAATTCCAGTAAATTGTGTTAAAACACAACCACTACATATTTTCATTTCATTTCTGCACCACGAGCTCCAAAACAGCCTCATGACACCCACCTAAACGTTTTGCCCAGCCCTACCCGGTTGCTCTGGAGTAACCAGGAGCTGAGCCCAAAAGCAGGTTGCTAAAGCTGGGTCTGAGCAAGGCAACGGCGAAGACAGTAAGACACAAAGCAATGTGCCCAGTGCCAGAAAGACAGCAGGCCGAGTCCACTTGTTACGGTCAAGCTGAAGAGGTGGCAGATAGCCCTGCCTGCCCAGGACAGGACAGCCCGGCACAGTCAGTAACAAACCCCACATTCTCATCTTTGGTTAGCAACACAACACCAAAGAAAAAATTGTCTCATGCCAGAGCTGGTACATACCTGAAAGCGGTAACCCTCTGACGAAACGGGTTTCCAAATCAGTTGGTTTTCATTGGCATCTGGACATTCTGATTAAGTTAAAGAGCTTTGTATTGACTTAATTTAATTCAGTGACAAATGAGTTTAGTTGAATCCTTGCCCCCTTCCACAGAAGATGCATTTTCAGTTACCTTCTGCGTGGTTGCATTGCCCAGTGAGGTCCCAAATAGCATACGTTGTTTACTCATTTTTTTTCTCGTTCACAAGGAGCTACATCTCCCCCACTACTCATCGTTCTAAACTACGAGAAATAAGTAATACCCAGAATTACCATAAGGACTGGTTTCGAACACATTTTCCCATTCCCTAGCTTCAGCTCCGAAATGGGTTTCCTTGCAGGCATAGCTGACAAGCAAAGCACCCTGGAGTAACACCTTCCAGAGCCCTGAGCTCCCCGGTCCCACTGGCTTTGGAGGCACTGACTCTTCTGTTTCTGCAGTAAAAGGGAAGTACTGACACTGCTTGCTATCGAGGGAGCACTGCCCACCCACTGACTTTGTACCAACCTGCATCTCACTCCACTTTTCTTGTCTTTGCTTCAGGTTTTTATGTTGTAGCTTTGCAGATTATCTGCAACCAGACTGGTTTCCAACCAGATGTGTTTGTTTCTCGCCTATCAAAATCTCCAATCCCTCCCCAAACATCCATAAAGAAACGGGGCTGGAGAGAAACTACACTGCCCTGCCCAACTAATAGTCTGGTTTAAAATGGTCTGAATCTTCTCAGCACTTTTTAAACACCTTTGCATTTGGACTAACGCCTACCTTTTGCAGGTTTAGCGTGTGGCATAAATATCACATGATGCGAAACAGACAGGTCCGCCAGAAAATCTAAGGTCATAACATGGATTCACATTCTTCCTGAGAGCGATTAAAATCTGCAGATACACTCAGCCTCACTAATCCAAGTCTGCGGAAGAAATGCTAATGCAAATTCAAGTATATACATCCGCACTTCAGTTCTGACTTCATTGACTGTTTGATTGGTAATTAAGGCATATATTTGGTTCCAGAGATATAGAAAAAAAACCTCAAATCCCAAAGGAAGCCATCGAATCTGAGCCCAAGGTTATTAATCATACTGTCTCTAATTGTATATAAAGTATCTTTACTCCCTCAAAAATGGTTTTTTTAAATATTATGGGATTTAAATATGTCACAATATTCTGGATATCTTGATTAGATCTCCTTTAATATACTGCCTCTGAATAATTCGTAATTTATTTAACACCACTATAAATCTCACAGAAATGAAGAACTCTTACTAATCATTAAGATTAAGCAGAATTTTTAGCCTGACTAGACCAGCAACAAAATTTGATAAGGGAATTTTTTTTTTCTTAAACAGTGCTTTTTACTGTCTTCTTGTAATTAAAGTTTCAACCAAGGTCCCATTAGGCCGATACTGATCCCCCCTGTGAATCAGACAGACCCGCAAGTCTTCACATTTTCAGAGTTAAGTCTCACTGGTAACTAGCATCTGGGAAGGTTTTGACTAAATCAAGCGAGAACTCACTAAGATTAAAAGCCTAAAGAATTTTGCTCCTCATTGACATTTAAAGAATTTTCTACATCATTCCCCTGATTCCGCAAGATCACGTGCCCTCACAAAACACTACACGGGTTCCTTTACGGGGTCGACTGCAAGGGAAGGTCGGCTACAGTGGCCAGAGGTGCCAGTTCCAAGTCAGGTAGCCAAAGTACATTAAAGCTTATATAGATGCCCTCCCTCACTCAGTGGTCCCTCAAGATTAGGGCAAAAAAATCAGTACAGTGGAAGTCAGGGAGGGCACAGAACCTGTGTCAAGCAAAAAGCACGCAGCTACAGGACAAAAGGAAAGGAAGGACTACGCAGAACCACTGGACGGGGGAAGAACTGGCTTGGGAGACGCACTACAGGATCTGCCCACGGGAGAACACACTACCTACACAGGGGTGGCTGGGCCAGGACTGGTGCTGCAGTGGAACTGCTTTAGATGTATTCCTCTCACAGAAGCTGCAGCAGGGGCATTCTTGCTTTTTTTATGGCTTCTGTGCCACTTACATCTTCATAGTCCTTCCACAAGTGTCCCTACTTTGGTAAAAGCCACCACGTCCCTCCTGCCTCTGGCAAGAGCACTTACAAATTTTCTTTTCCAAACTATGATCATAGATGATCTCCATGGGGCTTCCTCCGTTTGTCACCTTCTGATCCTAGCTTTCACAGTTTCTCCTCTGTGTTACCCTTACAATTCCTATAAGAATCTCTCTCCTGTAGTCTCTCCCCCTCCCCTTGATCAACGTGCCAGACTGCAAGACCCAGTTCAGGCTCCCAGACTCTCTCCTTCATGGCAACGACATTTTAGAACTGTCTGGTCTACTGGTCCACTAGATCACTCAAATCATCTTCCTCCATTCCCTGTTTCATTCAGTTGCTCCCCCTTACAGCTTATCTGTAGTTACTAAGCATAGATATTTGCATACCTATAAATAAACATATATTTGCCATCTTCCAAGTCATGCTTACACATCCTGAGGAAGCTCAACTTGAAATCTTTCTTCCCAGTCCTTGTTTCTCCCCACAAATCCAGAAGACTAGCCCACAAACGAAAGCATGGGCAAGAAGGGAAGATCTACTGAAAGGCTAAATGGACAATCAAAGCCTCAAACTCACAACATAGACAAGGTCTGTCTTGCCTGCCCATCAAGGTCTTTAACTGCATGAAAGGCAGTTGTCCAGTCCACCCAGAGGTAGGGGTAGTCAGTGCCAGGCAGAGGAAAGGGATCCCCAGCCGCCGGCAACGGAAGTCTTGCTGTTACCTTAAATATGCACAATAGCTCAGTGCATGGCTGCCTTTTTTTTAAGCTTTTACCAAACACACCTCAAAACAAACATTAACTTTGATCAAAGACAGCTCTTCAACAAGCCTTGGAATAAAAAGGGCGCCGTACCTTTTTCTGTACCATAACAGTGTGAGATCTTATGATATTTACCATAAAACAGAAACAACGGTGTATATAGCATTTGATCAGCTGCAAAGTTCACCAATACCAGTTTTGTGTGTTAGTTTTTTTCTGCTCCAAAGAGCTGAAAAAACTAACAGCATTGTAGCACAGCCAGTCAAGACAAAGGGAAAGTAAATCAAAGCACCAAATGGAGAAGAGGCAGAAATCCACACATACCAGCTCTGCATTCAAAGTTACCTTCCTGCTTAGAGAAAGGTTTTCCCTTTCATTCCCTTCTGAAGCATTCAATACAGCTCAGTGCCAAAGGCAAGATTTCATACTCAGCAGAAGAACAATTCTGATGTTCAATGGGAAGTCTTATGTAGCTTGTCCCAGTATATTTCTCTTGCATCCTACTGCCTGCCCGCAGCCTTAAAGAATAAGGACATTTTATTACATAGGTGATCTGGTGACAGAAAGGTATAAACTATTCATGTAAAACATCTTGCTGAAGTTTTAATATCTGCAGAGTCCAATGTTCCAGTTTTGGGGAAGATAAGGTATCTTGCTGGAAAAAGAAAGATTAAGATCTAATTAAATTCCTTAACCAAAAGTATTTAAGTTACGACACTTGTCGTGGTTTGGGCTGGGCTGGCCACTAAAACAAATGACAGAAAGTTGGTTCTGTTTTATCTCAAACCAGGACAACACTTCATGCTCCAGGTACTTAATAGACCTAGTATCCAAGAAAAGCAATTTTTCTTTGTTTTTTTAATACAGTCTGTTCTTTCCGAAAGAAGTGAAGGAAAGAAGATGCTGCCTTGATTTAGAAGTACAACAAGCTTAAGTAACTCTCGATCACAGAATGCTGAGCTGCTTCAAAGATCAAGTTACTACAACCAGGATCGTGTGAAGGAGAATTGATAATGTAATAAACAGGTAAGCTCTTCAATTAGCTCTTCAAAGATAAAAATTGTCACAATGAAGTGTGTCCGAGATCAAAAGTCTCAAACCTATCTAGGGGCACCAAGGCAAAAGCCATCCCAGCAAGAAACTACTTGTTTCTCTGTGGCCAGACTATCACCCCAAAGCGTCACCGTCCCCTGCCATGCCCCCCAGGTACCGCACTTCTCACACACCACACAGCATGTCACCCCCCCCCTTAGTGAAAATGTCAGAGAAGTTTTGCAAATGGCCACAGATGGTGCAAGGCCACCCAAACAATGAATTTATTGTAAATAAGGAAACGGACACACAAATGAAGTACCCAAGCTATTGCTTGGACTTGAACTGTCATCAGTCCTTTGCAAGACACTGTAAATGGACGCATGGGAAGTCTGTTGGAGCTTTTCATAACTTCAGAATCTACGCTTTATATGAGACAGATTAAAAGTACTGGCAATTAACCACAACAGTGACATGGTACACTCCGTTAGAAAGTCATTTCGTATCCAGCTCTGCATTTGACTACTTATGTTTTCAAGTACCACATAAATCCAGTTTAGAATGGTAAGAAAGAACAAACCAAACCTTCATATTTCTCAACAGGAGGCACCTACTCGGTCTTCCAGGATGCACCTCTCAAAATGCATTACGTTCTTCCTACTGCAACCTTTGACTCTTCTGTCATTCAACCTTATGAAACAAAAGGCGCAACTGAAATAAGAACAGCAAAATGCACCTGGCAAATGAAGATATTTTATTTATCCACATAGAACTTACCACACTGGAAGACAGCTGCTACCTGAGCATGCTGTCCTGTCATTTCCACTTAATTTCTGCCATACTCTCCAGTGTGGCTTCCTTTACCTCGCTGTGATACTCACAACTATTTGTTTCCCCTCAGCCATAGATTGTTTAAATATCTGTCTTGAAGGAGGTGGCCTTCGAAAACTGGAAACATTAGTTTGCATCTCAAGCAACAGTGATATCAAATTTAAAAAGAAAGAGGGGGAAACACACCCCCCCCCTTACCCTTCATGAGCTTTCCCCGTGGTTTTGAAAGACCTGGCAGCTGCCGAAGAGGGAAAAATTGTCCCAGTAATAGAGGCTGTGCTGCTGGAAAATGTCATTTCTAAAACTGTTGATCATTAGCAAAACACCATAGATCAGGATCTTTTTAACCAGCAGCACTAGAATAACTGGAGAGGGTGACTACAGCCAAGGAACAGAGTTTTCCACATAATTACTGAAAAATGAAACTAATTTCTTTTCACCCTGGATGGCTTTCACCTCTTGCCGGCAGCATTAATGTAGAATATGGATGTTAATAATGAGGATAGTAGGAACTGGAAGTGTTTTAAGATTTAAAGGCTGACTTTTTAATGGTGTTCATGTGTAGTGTGGCATGCCATATAATTAATACAACTCCTTTTTACCAATTCAAGATGTGTACTTCTCTACCCAGAGCTGCAGTTCTAATGCTATTTAGGGCAACGCTTGGCCCTTTTGCATCCTCTCCTAGAACATTAAGCACTTTGGATGAAATTATAGTAATGAAACTTATTTTCATTTTGGAATGTCTTTTACTTTTCAAAACTACTGTAGCTGGACCTGTAGAATGTTTTATGCACTCAACACCCCACCTAATAAGCAACAAGACTGATTGACAAAGTATTCAGTAGAAATGGACACAGTAAATCTTTCCTACCTTTCTCTAGGCACCGCCTACATTGCTTGCGCCACTCTCACAATTGCAATCGCTTTCATTCCAACTTTAAGAAAAGTAGTTAGGGTACGAGCAACAAAACCGGAACAGAACAAGACACTAGCACAGAAAGCACAGAATCAGTGACAAATTTTGGAACATTCTTGGGCTGCTTACATTGAAATCCAGACACCTTCCTGCTCAGAGGTACTTGTAACCTGCAGTAGCTACATGGACGTTATCAGGGATTACCTGTCCCTGTCACAACCCTTCCTCCAGTACGCATGCTTTCAGACCTGCATAAAAACTGGCAGCTTCACTAAGTCTTTACTCTTTTGAAATTCAACTGGTTTGAATCACAGCAAGCCTCCCCCCACCCCCCCGCAAATCTTCTTGTAAAAACAAACAAACAACAACAACAAATTGGAAAGACCCAGTTTTCAACATTCCTTATTTCTCCTCCATTACTTTAAAGTCAGATTTGAGTAAAACCTAGAGTTTCATAGTTTCTTGTTTAGGGGGGAAAAAAACCAAACCAAAACAAAACCACAAACTTATTCACAGTGACACTGCACAGGCAAACTAAGATTAATGACCAGCCAGGCAGTCTTCTCCCCTTGACCTTCAGTTATTACCTTTGCTCCAGCTCCCACAATGTTCAGGAAAGCCTACACGCTAACTGAATGAAGAATGTAATCTTTTGTGTCTTTTAATCAAAGAACTAATGTTGTTGGATAGCTTTAAAATTTACGCTTCTATGACTACATTATTTCAAAAGATAAAAATATTCTTTCTTAATGATGGCAGTCTTGCCCACTATCTGCTGCCCTGATCTCACATATTCACCTGTAGACTTTAGTCTCAAAATATTTCATAATATAGGAATGTTTTCATGCACTGTTTAAATATTGTCCTGTCTAGAACAGAAATAGCATGAGCTTAACTTCATGACATTGGAGGATAGGAAAGAAAACAACAACAAAAAAACCCCACCCACATCCTTGGGGAATATAAACATGTTGTAAAACACCAGCACCAAATCCCTAAACATCTAGTACGTAGCAAGGCCAACAGGGTCTCTGGCAGCCAGCTAGGAGCTTCACCTTTCCCATGGACTTTTACTCAGTCACTTTTTAAAAAGAAGGAACCTACAAATGTCTATTTTGTATCTTCTGTAAGTGATAACATTTCCATGAACAGCACAAATTGATGGGGAAAACACCTTCTCTAATCACTCACTACAAAAGCAAAGAGTCCAAACCAGAATTAACTATCAGCTTAAAAAATAATTGGTCTAATGACTAGGTTAGCAACACAGAGACAGAAGCTTGAAGGAACAAAATGAGTGGCTGCAGGGTTATCACGGGGGAAGCTGTTGCTTATGAGCTAGGAGCTGTTGAAAAATCTCCTCTGAGAGTCTGAAGAGACTTGCAGTGCAGAACCACAGAGATCCGGCACCAATTGAAAGAGTTATAAATAATTTTGTACCAATGCACTTTCCATATACCAGCAGCCACAGGATGCAACATCCCCTAAGAGACCAGATACATTTACGAAAATCATCCCCACAGAAGAGGAGGCTGCAAACAGTCATGCTCAGATTTTTTCACATACTGCAGCAGGATGAAAGACAAGGACTGTAGAGCAAAGACCTACATTGTGAAGATGTCACCTTTAAGATTTATACAAACATTGAATTGTGAAGGTGAGAAATAAAGCAAAGAGAGTGAGTTGCTGCTTTCAAATAGGTAAGCAAGCAGAGGCTTACATGGAGTAAAACCAATTGGTTTCTGCTTCATAATGATTCATGGCTATAAACACACATACAGAGCCATATGCACAACCCTGACAATGCCTGTGGCATTGAGAAGCACTCACCACCTCTGCTCCAAAACACGTTTGCTCTTTGTCTATTGCTTCTTGTAAAAGATACAGAACCTTTCTTTGCCATTTCTGGCAGTGGGGTTTACAGTAAACAAGTATTAAGGTTTCCAGTTAACAAAAGATGTCACAGCTACAAATCGGTAATTCTTACCTTCAAGGGACTCCTGATGCAGCAGGGACTGAATGGTGCACACTTAAAGAACACTCAACGGGAGCTCAAGACTGTGGAAGCATTCCTGATCTTTGCATGCATATACATGCCAGCAAAGAGGAAGCCTGGGGACAGTGTTCAGCAGTGGTCTTCTGCGTCCACCCGCTCTAAAATAAACAAGGGATGAAGCAAGCATAAACTCGGGGGAAAAAGAGGCAGCAGCTTAAGTATTTCATTTGTATGCCATGCTTTTTTAATCCTTCTCAGGCTTTGCTCTCTACGGTAGGCAGTTAACTAACCTCACCATAACCTCACAAGAACACAGGCTTGAATCCTACCATCTCACCCACTTTTCACCCATTTACACTATATTAAAAAAGCCCAGGCCTTTATGTGCAAAAGTCAAACTTCATTTAGCTATTTTTCTCCAACAGCTGCAAACACAACAGGTCGTGATATTCTATTTAGGCCGTTGACCAAAGATACCAGCAAGACGTCTGCCTCTTTCACCTCGCTGTACCTCACACTTTATTGTTTGAGCAAGCTCAGAACATCACGCCACGACACAGCCACATAGTGTTCTTCAGCAATGAAACCAGTCCTACTGCAAGCCACTAAGAACAGGGAGAACTTTCTCTTTGCACGGCAGAGCATAAATGAGAGTCGTGCTTTCAACCTCAGGACAGAGATGGGATGAAAACATGGTGACTGCAGAGCTACAGGAGGGGTAATTTAAACACTGGCCTCTCCCAGGTCTCGGCCAGAAGCAGGAACAGATCAGAGGGTGGTAGATGAGGGGAGAGAGACAAAAAGTCACACTTAGACGACTGCCAGGAATTCTCAGACATGGCAGAGCCCAGGCAACCATTTTGGAGAGGCCCTTCAATAAGTACACTAAATTACCATCATTTCCAAATAATTGCAAGCACTGTGTATTTTCTGAACCCACGTATACAACTAGCTCACAACTGAGCAAAGCCCGGCAAGTCCCACAGCCCGTCAGCAGTGGGTCGGTTTCTTGGGTAGATGGGGCTTAAGGGCAGGTACCACGGCACAGCTGGAGCTCTCCGAGGGGCTGCAGGAGACATTTATTTCTCCTGACACTGTAACTTACTGTGTCAGTCACAATGTTATCTGGGTCACCGCTACAAGTTTATGCGGCATCAACAGCAGTAGCAGCTCTGCTGGCAGGCTTCCCTTCAGTACCTACAACGATGCGATATTAGCATCCAGTCCTGATCACTGGAAAACTTAGATTACAACATCTAATCCAGGCAAAACTTCAGCCCACGTTCCAGATGAGAGAGGAGAGTTGTCACTGAACAGCAGCATAATTAAACGGCATTCCGGCTGCCAGACATCCAGCACAGGGGATTGTGCTGCAGCTGCCACTCCATCTTTGACAATAAACTTAGCACATTTACTTGGTTCTTCTCCTCTCCCTTAATTTGCCTTATAAACCAGCCGTGAAGCAGCAGAAGGGACACGCATTTCAACCTTCCCCCTCCCGCAGCCCCGCGCAGGTTGCGTGGGTGCTGCTGGCTCCCAGCCGGCAGCAGAGCCGGGAGGCCGGGAGAGCCGGAGGGATGCGATGCTCCTGTGCCGTTTCCATGGCACTGCCGCGGCCCCCGGGCTGCAGCCCTGCCGTCTGCCTTCTCCCGCCCGGCTTGCGCAGGCAGAATAAACCTGCTTTCTCAGGGCTGCAGGGTTATTGCTGCTTTTTTTCCTTCACAGCCCTCTCCACAGACCGTCTCCATTGCGTTTGCCTTTCCTCCACATTTCTGCTGTCGTTAATTAGGCTCGCGCTTTATGGAACCGACAATATTCAGGGCTTACCCAGCGAAGCGGGCGCGCAGCAGAAGGTGGTCCCTGTCTCTGAAGAAGCCAGGCTAGCAGGCTGCATGCACCACCATGATGCTAGAAAAAGCTCATCTCTTGGGGTTTTTTCCCAACATTTTTTCTTCTCCTATAGGAAAGCATAGGAATTAGGCACACATAAAATACAAAAACCAAACTATCTGAAAATTAGGCTTCAGATTTGGGGATTTTGATTTATTTTCATTTAATTCCATTCAATTTTGGGGGTTGCTTCGGTCAACAAAAAAAGCTGAAATACAAAAAAAACAAACCCACTGTATGACTTAGAGAAAAGAGCCAGAGTTGCTAATCAGATGATTACAAACGAGCCTGTGAAAACAAGCAACAGCCATCAAAAATTCACCTGATGACCTTCACCCTCCCTGCTTCCCCCAAGGAGGAAAAAATCGTAACAAGCAAAAAACATTCTTTCAAGTACAAAATGCCCAACACTTGGGAAAGGAAATAAACAGGCATTTGCAAAAGTGACCTCCTGCCCTGCTCTCCAGGATGACATTAAAACAGGAATAAAGGCTCAGTGTCCAAACCTAGTTGTGACTAACACAGGATTCAGAGCAAGAGAGAAGGAATTTAGTTACAAGGAAAATCGGCTGCTCTTTCATCTGAACCTTTCTTCTTTTCAAGAAGAAAATTTTACCTTAGAAGGGAGAAAAAAATAAAGACAAAACTTGGTGTCAGTCCCTTTTCTTTCCCATGACAAGCTGTCACTTCTAGATATGGGAACCATATCACCATGTTGCTGGAGAGAATAAGTGGGGCACGATTTCTCCTTTCCTTTGATATGAACAAAGATTAAAGTAATAAAGAACTGAGAAGATGAGAGTGAAGGAAAAGCAGAATTTTTCAAATAAGCAGAGCCTATGTTATTTTAGTATGACATTCCATGAAGCAACAGTGGCATCCAGTGGTATATTTCCATAAGCAAGTTTCATATCTTACTTTCCTTAACTTTTGGCTTCTATCAGAATTATTTTTTTTTGTAATAGGTTCTCAAGGAACCTTCTTCCCCCAACACACACTATCAGAACAGCTACCGACAGCTACCGTACCCCCCAGGCACGAGTACCAGTAATGGAGACCAAGATGCACAAATGCAAGCCATCAGCCTTCTCAAAGGCTATACATCGTATCTGCATATGCAAAAATTTAAAATTGTTACTGAGAAGCTGCAATGTTGATAGAAAAACATTTTTAAATTATTCTCAGAAAAACAAAGGATATTTTTCTCCTGGTGTCCACAAGAGTGCAGCAAATATTATTCTGTACTGTTCCCCTCTTCAATCCCCCTGCCCATTTTGTTTCTCTCCAAGGCAATATGTTCATTTTTTTCTCATTTAGTGACATTAAGATTATTTTCACTTTATGATATCTAAGTAGGTGCTCTGGGCAAAAATGAAAGGCTTATAATTATAAGAGTATACTACAGAAGGAAGTCCATTCAGTGAATTTATGAAGATATTTTCAGACTGAGATCCCATTTGCAGTTAAGAAAGTACCCTGTGCTAGCACCAGCTCAGTACCATCACCAGCTATAACTTAGTAAGGAGAACTGTCTCCTCACCAACACAGAGCTGAGAACCAAAACTGGTCAGTCCTGCTCAGGTCAATCAAAACTTCTGGTTTGATTTGGTTTTTTAGGTTAGGTCTAAAGATTTTTTAAAATAATCAGGCCTCAACTTCACCAAAAATTATGTTTCTCACTTAGATTTCCAAAACAGTTAAACTAGAGCATCTGACCCTTTTTTAATAGGACCATTTCTCTATCCACACTCCACAATAATCTTCAGAAAGCTATTGACTGATGGAACTGGGTTCCCTGAAGGAAAGCATAAGGCTTGTGTTCCCCCAACCCCATAAAACACAAAGCCACGCATCTTGTGAAGAAACTAAAGCTTGGCCTGCATCCAGTCTTGGTACAGTGACCGGGAGTGGACCGAGTTTCACTGATGTGGTTCCCCAAGTATGAGAGTGCCCACACAACCTATCCCAGCAAACACAGACAGAAAAGGGTGACTACTGCCACACTGAGGAGGAGGAGGTAGACAGGGAAGGAAGCGTTCAACACTGAACTAAACTGCACTAGAGCACACCAGCAAACTCTTTGCCATAGGCCACCTTCTACTCAAACCCATTTAGATTAGCAAAATCTCTGACCAACGGAAGCTGCATTTCAGTTCTGCCAGCACGGCAGAACAGTTCGCTCTTTGGAGTAAACAACGAATTATTTTATTCATCATGGTACTAAAACATCACAGTTCCTAAATATCACCCATTTGTGACTCTACCAATGGGGTGACCTGAGGAGCAGGTTACTCACTCACGCTGGTGTTAAATGCGGGGTGCGGCTGACCGAGAAGCCAGCCACATTGCATGGGTCTATCCCATTGCAGTGTTGCTCCATTCCAGCTGGGGCTAAATGACCGAAATGCTAGATTTGCGGTGTTAGGTATTTACTAACTAGTTTCCCTGCTTGAACTGGTCAATTCCCAAAAAGCACTATTTCTGAGCAAGCAGGCAAAAACTTGCAGATGGAGCCTGTCCCCAAAGCAAGAAAATGTCACTGCCAATAGCAATACAGAACTCTTTTATAATACATTGTACTAGCAAGTGATATGCTAACATTAAAAATAGAAGAAAAATGCATAACGAACAAGACAAGCTCAAGACCTATTGCCTTTTGATGAAGTGGAAAGTCCCACATGATGGGGGGGCAGTTATGCACAGGAGATGAGCCTGAACTACAAAGCAGAATTGTGATTGAACTCGTACTATGGTTAGGATAAAGCAATCTTTCAGAAGCAAAGTGAGAACACAGAAAAATCTCAGAGTGACATGGGATGATCAATATCATATGGAATGAAACCTCAGAAGAATCAGACATTTAAGGCAGAGCTGAAAGATTAAGATGAATTTTCTTATTTTCTTTCCCCTGTGCCTCTCAGCTGAGCTAGGAGCTTCCTCAACATCCCTAATACAAAGATTTCCCAGTGAATCGCAGGCTGTTTTTCCACAACATACTATAACACTTTGGAAATAAATATAATTATGCAAGATCTCTGCAGCTCTAAGCCCACCCTGATTTCCTGCAAGTTCTGCTGGCTGAAGCCAGCAAGTTCGAACTCTGGCAGTTTGACACCAAGCAAAAGGGATCTCCACTCTCCCCCCTCTCTTCTTCTACAGAGTTCTTCCCCTTTTCTCCTCCCTCCTGCATGCAGTACTACGGTGTTCCTGCACTCTGCGGAAGAGCACGCTCACAGCATGCAACCACCAGGGAGCAGAAACCAAGGGGGAGGGCTGTAATGCTGGGCTCCTGCCGTTGCATCTCCCACTCAGTGTCAGACCAGGATCTCCCAGACCAGCAGGCAGGACTATGCAGCACCAGACGGTCCTAGAAATTTGGGACATGTACCTGGAAGTAGGACTACAGAAGACTCAATAAAGAACTCAAGCTTCAAAAAAATATGTCATCTAAGTAGTTATGATGAATTTTGCTGAAGAATTGCTTGGATATCCAAAGGTAGTTAAGCCTGTCCCATATTATTTTATTTGAAGTGTAGATTAAGGGTTTGGGGAAGCTACTTAACAACGTAAGATTTCTTTGCTACCTTAGAAAAAGAGATCACTATTTATTAAGAATACAATCGTCTTGCCACATTTACTGGTTTGGACAATAGGAACTATGAGAAGCAAGTAAGTCACTCATCCTGGTTTCATCTCCAGCAGTGGTATACATGTTTTCAAACATCACGTAATGCATTTTCATGTCAAATAAGCCCGTTTATCATCAACAGATCTCTTGCTCCTGATACCATCTTTCCACCAGATGTCACACTTCCCCTTTCTTTCTTTCCTACCCCTTCACCTGGTAACTTCAAACCCTATTAATATAACCCTGTACACATATGTATTTGTTCCTTTACTGACCACTTCCACAGTCTATCCTTGACTAAATATTAACCTTTCTATTTGGTTTGCAGTAACAACACTGCAGTTAAACACCAAAACATGCATTACTTGTGCAGCTAAGTTCCAGGCCTTACTTACATAGTAGTGCTGACACTGTAATAACCAGAAAAAAAAATGCATTGCTCTGTTACAGTCCAAAACCCACATATTTGTGTGTATCAACAGGTTATTTAAGATGACAAAAATCCCTTTCCTGATGCTCTGTTTTTAAACAGGGTCATTTCTTAGTGGTTTGATTTTTCAGGCCTGCCAATACTTAGTCTACAGAAAAAAAGAAAAAATTCCATTCACGTTGGCCAAATGCACAAAGCAGGAACATTATTTTCAAACCCAAATGCCTAAACCCCAGCATTAAATAAATGCTTTATGACATGATTTAACACATGAAAAATGAGATATTTGAAATCAGTGATATTTTAAGCATAAGAGCAAAGTTTGGTCCAACCCTGCTACCTTCCAAGATGACCCCGGGTTCGTTTTACTTTACTATTTTCAAACGGCTGTGTCAGGAGTAGCCCATTACCATTAGCTACCCTTAGAGTCTGCAACCAGCTTTCTCCTACTGTGATAAATGCAATGCTAATATATTATTCTAGAAAAAAAATAATCCATGGAAAGCTGTAATTTTGAACATAGCATTATCTCAGCTTCAGAGTGTGCTAGTGTGCTATCATACTAGACTGCAATGGTTTAGTTTATAAAATTCTACAATTCCTTTCCTGTCCTTTGACAATGACCTATTTTTAGACACACATCACACTGAGTGGGTATGTCACTTGATAGAATACCATCCTGAAGATTCAAGTCTGTCATAAATAAATATGTAAGACAAACTGGTACATACAAGTTGCCTCTGAGACCTGCTTTCAAGTCCATTCCAGAATGCAGTGAATGAAAATCATTTCAAATGAATGTCTGCTGGTCTCTGCCATGTTTCTTCTCTAAGAATTGCACATCACAACACAGCCGAGCATTTCCAAACAGACAGCTCTAAGAAGGTACAGAGGGAGGAAGACAGAAAGGAAACCTTCCGCTAACCAGGTGACAACCCTTTCCCGCCTCTTCCCCTCCCTGTCTCTCAGAGGAGAAGGTATCTATTGGGATTCAGTTGATGCTTCTCCCATTAATTCTGCAGAAAGGAGAAATTACCACCTAATTAAAAAAAAAAAATAAAAATCAGTATCAATAGGAAGACAACCTGCAAGAAGTATTATTCTGAGGAGACAGCGGTTGCATTTTGGGGATTTTGTTGTTTGGGTTTTTTTGTTGGTTTTTTTTAACTCCACCTAGCAAATATTGCCTAGCAACAATGGGAGAGCCCTCCTAACGAAATGAATCATGCAGGTATTGGCTGTTTATTCCCATGAAGGGCTGTGTTTCCACCCTGTCAAATGACATCAAGGCCATGTTGCCAGAGGCATTGGGAGTTTTGACCTCTAAAAGGCAATTTTCTCACTGTCTGCTCAGAAATGTAACATTTTTCATATTGAAGGCTTTTATATCATATCTTGTAGGTTTCAGATCTATAAATAACATACTAAAAATCTCCAACACAATAAAGCCCCGGCTATTATCTTTTGCTATATAACGCTGTAAACATTAAATATCACAAAGTTAGCACTCTATTAGCATAACTATCAGGCACCACAAAAACCCCACATTAAATTGCATGACCAAGTTTACTGTAGATGAACAGAGGCCAGACGTGGTTCTACAGGTTCCAAATGTGAGAAGGAAAATATCCACTAGATCACCAGATATCCATGTAAGATTGGCTTTGGTCTTCCTTGCCTAAGTAATTCCTCTCTTGGTTTCTTGATGGAGCTATTACGGGGAAGAGTTCCAAGTTACAGGACATAGGTTCATAACAGCATGTGAACAGAAGAACTAAGGACGGTTATTAACATAGAATGTAGCAAGTATGCAATAATTCTCACCAATAAATGTACAGTCCCCCCCAACCCCCCCCCCCCCCCNTTAAAAGCTTCCCATGTTTTAAGTGCAGCAGTGAGCTTTGGTCCTAAAATGCTTTGGTCCTATTGCTTCCCCAGTTGCTTCGCAAAGGATGAAATACTCTTATATGCAGCTTGTGACAACTCAATTTATCCAATAAACATAGTTAACTACAGCCCTGTACACGCTCTTGAACCAACACAACGTTTTTCAAGTAAGGAGATAATGAGAACACTACAAGCGCTGTTCTGCTAACTGTGCTGTTAAATACCATCAGGGGTTTTTTGTTTGCTTGCTTTTGCCCATGTTAAAAGAGTCATCAAAACTGTAAGAGGATCAGCATTTGCCAGCCATGCAGAGGCAGGCAGTTGTCCTTAAAACATCAGCATTTTCACAAAATTATTCTATCCTGATACTGTCAGCCTTTCTCACAAAATTATTCTGTGCAGCATACAGAGACTGAGGATCTAGGTATCAAGACAAGTACTTCTGGTGCTTTCCTCAGAATGAAAATTTTTAAGCTGCATATAGAAATAGATGGCCAAGAAATTCAATTCCTAAGACTACAAATCAACAATCAGAGACAATCTTCATAAGAGGCATCTATGAAACGAGATAGAAGCGCTCTTAGTGGTGTTTTTTTAAACAATCAGTAACTGTTCTCAAAAGAATAGAAAGTAATCTTGCATGATTAAGTAATCCTTTTCCTCCAAAATCCTCAAGAAAGATCCTGCTTTGCTTCCAAACATCAAGTGCAGGTCGGCAAGCTGTCCCAGATATCTGCACTTTGGAACAGATATTTTTGGCTATGTTCTTCAACAAAGAGATCTTTTTTTTTTTTTCATATTTATAGAAGTACAAAAACTCAAGATAAAGTTTTTTTGATAAAAGCAAAATATTAAAGTGCTTATTACCCTACTTACAGAGTTTATGCCAACATTTTCTTAGAACTGACTTGTAACTTCTTATACTGTGTGTTTTCTATCCTAGGAATGCAGTATTTCTCTTCATCAAACAGAATTTTACTTACTACTCTCTTAATTTGTAAAGGCCACAAAGAAACAGTAACATCATTTCAGGATTCAAACACTTGTATTAAACATCTATTTCTGGGAAGCCAACTGTCAGCAGTGTTGGCACAGTATTCCTTGAAAAAAAAAAAAAAGAAAAAAACCCCCACCCAACAGTTGAGAAAAGCTTGCCATGCTTTGCAATGCAGCGTGAAACTCTAGAGCTTACACATCCCTAGATGGCTAGATTTATTCACTCACTACATACTGAATCCAACTCCTATATTATTTCCTTTCAGTTTAGCTTGTGGGAAGAGACTTTCTCCCTTATTATCAGTTTCAAAAAGGAATTAACTCCAAAATAACATATACACACATATACTGGTATATTAAACTAAATAAATAAATAAATAAAATCAGGCCTTATGAATCAAGGAGGAAGGCTGAGAGCCCTGAGGCTGTTCAGCCTGGAGCAGAGACGACTGAGAGGGGATCTCGTCAACGCTTATCAATCTCTAAAGGGCGGGTGTCAAGAGGATGGGGCAGACTCTTTTCCGTGGTGCCCGGTGACAGCACAAAGAGCAACGGGCACAAACTGGAACATGGGAAATTCCATCTGAACACGAGGAAAGACTAAGGGTGACGGCACAGGCTGCCCAGAGAGGCTGTGGAGTCTCCTCTGGAGATACTCAAAACCCTCCTGGACGCCGTCCTGTGCCACTGCTGTAGGTGCTCCTGCTCTGGGACTGGGGGAGCTCCAGAGGGCCCTTCCAGCTCTGACCAGTCTGGGATGCTGTGATCGAGTTGTTTGCTTGAACCACACCACTGCAAACAAGTCAGGTACGTACTCACTACAAGTATGTATTCAAGTGCCCTGCTGATACTGAGTTTATATAAAATATATATCCATATAGCTAAAGAAAACACATATTAGACACCTCAGTATGTACCTGAAATTAGCCCACCCCCCAAAAAAAAATGAAACACTATAAAACGAAATCAGAAGCCCATTCATATCATCTTATCATTTCTCCTGAGGACTCTTGCCAACACTCTACCCCGGTGCGCAGGCCCACCCGAACCCTCCAGCCCGCTCCCGACTGCGGCCCTGCAGCCCAGGGCGGTTAGAGAGCCGCGGGGGCGCTCCCCGGGCGCGGGGCCTGCCGCCGGGACAGCACCTGCCCCCGGGCCCAGCACCTGCCGCCGGGCCCAGCACCTGCCGCCGGGCCCAGCACCGCTGCTCCTCGCGGGCGGCGGGACCCCCTCTCCCGCCCGGACCGCCGCGGCGGGCATCAGCCCTGTCCCCCCCGCCACGGCGGAGTGTCCGGTGAGGAACACCGAGGAGAGAGAGAGCCCCGCGGGTGAGTCAAACTACCGCTCTAACGGCGTAAATACGGTGTAGCTCTTCTGCGGTACAGCCACAACAGCGGAGTTTATTTAAAGTGCAGCGCGGGACCTAGGCAGATTTGTAAGTAATTTTTAATTAACCGAACCCTAAAATATACCTTTGTTGCCGCAATACTCATGAGAGCCCCGTAACGCGGCTTAGGCCACCGCACAGCATTAATTAGCGCACCACCGCCTCCTCCCTCTCGAGGGCCGCGCTCTGCGGGCCGCTTCCCGCGCTCCTCCCGCCGCCCGGGCCTGCGGGCTGCCGGGGCCGGGGCGGCCCCCCCAGGCAGCGGCCTCACCCGCCCGCCCTGCGCGGGGACA